>BQNB010130330.1:0-13302 GCA_026074375.1 Tanacetum coccineum
AATTATCATACATTAAACTTACAGAGTGTAGGTGCACAATTAACACGCAAGTCATGTAAAATGACACATACAAAACGTGATAATTTCAAAATGCAATCATCATGTAAAACATGTTAGCATTTAGCACTTAGAAGCATGTATTATTTAGATAAACTAAAGAATATTTTATCTAAATTGCTAGAAAAAGGCAAACACTTTTACAACAGACATGCATTCAATAGTTAAGCAAATAAACGTTGAGCATTAAGGTAAACATAAAAGCATATAATTGCATTACATGGGAGCAAGTTATTATCTTGAAACATCAAAGAACATATGTGAGGTGCATTATGTCTAGATTGACTAAGGAGAATCCTAATTTCTACTTGCTTAGTGTGCACTCCTAATGAGATACAAAGTCTATCAATGTAGACTATCATTAGGCATATTTAGGAAGAGCCATTTAATCAAATTAGAGATTGAATATGAGACTATCACTAGTGGTGCTCAATTTAGGCTAAACACGACCATTTTTACGGGTTTTACCATGAACCCAACTTCACTCTTAGAAGCAATTCAATCGTTAGGTCAAATTGAATTTCTAGTGCAATAGATTCTCTAGTAGTCTTTCTCATGTTAGACAAAATAAAATTCCTATATTTTCCTAATGAAGTATAGTAAAGATAAAATTTGTATTGTCTTTTCTTACAGATTCTAATATGACTCAACTAACATGCTTTAATTGCGGTTCACATAATCCTAATCAAGATGTGTGGAATTCTAAGGTTTGAATAAGAGAGCAAGTAAGTTGTTGTAGGTATAAGAAAGAATGAGTCATCTAGGATCTAAGAGAATGTGTAATGCTCTATAATGAGAGTGGTTCAAAGAATGCACCTTTGCATGTCTTTTATGAAAGAAATCCAATTAATGTTATTTACCTTAATAGATCTTGTGAATATTTCTTTGTATAAATAATGATGATTAACTAATGTTTAGTTACATGTATGTTGGACTTTTTAAACAATAGATTTAAAAGAGGAAGATGATTAAATCTAATGCCATAGGCCAGATCTACCTAAACCGAAGATGAATCTAGGACAAAGGATCCATCGATTTGTGGAGGCACCAAATTTTGGCAAGGATCATTTTCCCATTACTTGAGAGATGGTGTTGATATTAGGTTATTAAGAGAAGCTTGTATAAGTTATAAGGGTTCTCGGTTTGAGTTTTCAAAAATGACATCCAAGTCTTGCTTATCAAGTTGGAGTACTTATAAGTTTCCTAATGGAAATTCATAAGTCACAATCCTACTTAGAGTGTGTTAGGTTTTGCATGTATAATTTGACCATAACTAATAATACAAACATTTGAACATCTTAGACTTAATGAAACAACTTCATTGCAAGTGTGAGTTGCAATCTGATGACTAATCTTAGTGTCTTGCAATCGATTTCATGTTATAACCAATGATGGTTAAACATGTAGACTCAGAAAAATATCTATGGTCATTTGATTGATATTTCTATGATTTAGATAAATCCTAATCTTGATTTCATGTTCATATTCCAAATTTGTAATTAGATTGAATAGTGAGATTGATTATCGTTTGAATAATAATCATCTTCATATTCAAAATCCTCTTATGATCACTTATTGAAAGAAAGCAGGATAACGGTTTGTGGAATATGTTCAATTATTACCAGTTTTAATCTTTGATGGTTAAAAGGTTTACATTTAGTGAAAAAGATTTATTATGCTCATTTGGTAAAATAAGAAAGACTTTTGATGAGAAGAGAATTTAAGTTTTGTGTTGTGCTTTTGAATTGCTTGAGCAAAGTTACATATGTTGTGCATTTGCTCATGTTTGGCTTTTCGGAGATGACGACTTTATCAATTGCATTGCAAGGTAAATTACTTGAATATTTTGGATAAAATATTCAAGTCGTCAATCCTACTTCATTGTGTATTTTATGCATATATTTGCCAAATATTTGGAACACAACTATTGGACAAGTAGATTTAATATGACATCATTTACACAAGTGTGAGTCATGATCCGATGCATATTCTTATCGTCTTTGAAAAGGGGATTTCGTTTTTTCATACTCATTTCGAAAGTGTGATTGAGTATGTAGGTTTAAGATAATATCTCTTGTTATATTTTGATATAATCTTAAAGCTAGACAAATAAGAATCTGATTTCTTGTACATACTCGAAAACTTGTCAATTAGATTCAACAATAATATCAATCATAATTTTGAATAATGAATTGATATATATTCGAAATCTTTCTTGACCCTCACGAACACTCTTTAAAAGAAGACAAATAAAGATTTTCATAGTGTGTTCCACTAATCCTAAGACTAGTTGTAAGTGTGAGGTTGATGAATAATGACAAGTTAATTTCTTACTTCAAGATTGTCATATATTTTGCTTATGCGAAAAACTATTTGTTTGGTTATGCAATATGCATAGTTTTTGACATTTTATTAGTGTATGATGATTTTTTCTAACCATTTTAATACACACACTCTTTTGTAAAATACTAATATGTTATAAAAATACTATAATTATGTTGTTGTGTTTTTAAAAACACTGCAAGCAACAAGCAAGTTTTTAAAAACAAAAAAAAATACAACTTTCTTTAATTAAATACTATGTATTAATATTATATTTTCTTTTTGTTTAACCAATCCAAAGGACTAACAAAGCAAGACGATGAAAAGATTTTAGACATCTTGTTTTGCAAGAGAGATAATGTGTTGGAAATATTTTGTGAAGGATTTTTAACAATATGATCTTAGGACATTATTTTTCTACACACTTGACAAACTTAATTTTTCATTTTCGAAATGGGTTACTACACCAAAATGATCTACAACATTTATTTAACACTTGTAAATATAGTATATCATGCATAATGCAGTGCACAAATAATTTTGCAACGTAACGCAAGAGATCTAAAACGTAATTCCTATTAGGCATAATCCAAAAACTATTAACAAATAAATAGTGTACATGGAATATGTGTTTAGATAAATAAGTAGCTCAATTACAAGTAGCAATGCTCATTTAATAATATCTATTAATTAAAATACGATACAAGTAAATACACATAATCATTAGCATGCGCATAAAGAAATTCGCGTCCGTTTTTTGTGAAATTAAATACAAATGAAGGTATACTTAGCTTGATTTTATTCGTAAATAAAATAATTTCTTTCCCATTTTAAAAATTATTCAAGATCAATGTCTTGAGAATATAAATGTACCATTTTTCAAAGATACATTGACTAGAAATCCTTGGCTTGAAAGAAAAAATAAACTAAAATTTTTACGTCAAAACGAAACAGAAATTTTATGACCACTATGTAGTATTTGCATTCTGACTTATAGTTAATTAAAGAAAGAATCTTGGAAGTTCCTTTAAAAGAAAGTAGACTCAATTATCTTCGAAATAACGGGTGACACGACTTCTACGGACTTACAGTTGATTTTATATGATTTTTCGAAGTTTGCCAAAAATTGATAAAACACACAGGCGGCCCCCATAAAGGTGACGACCCCCACATATATTTGGGGGTCGCCCGAACATTTATGGGACCGCCATCAGTGACCCCAAAACACGTTTTTTGTTCAAAATCATTTTGTAACTTAACTGTAGAACATAAGACTTTATAAAATTGTTCCAGCACATAAATTTCGTGTTTTAGACATCATTTCTACTCTTACGACTTAGACAAACATAAGTTGACACTTCCAAGTTCTTTTGAGAAAAAATTTATTCAAGCTAGTATACGAAGTATATTTAATAAGAAAACTAGTACGAATCAAACAACAAAACACTTTTCATATTTAATCCCCCTTCATGGGTAATTTGATACATGGATCGTACTCTATTTTAAAAACCATTTGTTTTGAAAACTAGAGCGACGTGGCTCTGATACCAATTGTGAAAACCGTAGAGGGGGTGAATATGTTTCCTTTTAAAAACTTAAATCAGAATTACATTCACCTCAAAACCGGCGGCTCATATATATATGGGGGGCACCAAGTATATTAGGGGGCCGCCTGATTTATAGGACCACCTTCAGAAGAGGTTTTTGGACTAGATCTTTTGTATCAAATCACCAATCAAGTTTGACGTAATATGAGAAGTGTCGATCATAGGTTTAGAATAGCTAAAGCATATTCTAACAATATAACCACACTCACAATATTTAGCACAAAGAGCTACACAACTTTAACTAAAGATATACACAACCATTCACACAATCATAAGCACAATGCAAGTATAAAAAAAGCGGTAAATGTAAATAAAATAAGTACACGTAAGGGTAAAGAAAAATGCAAACCGACACGATAATAAGTGGTTTCCGATCACAGAAGCTCCTGCTTCGCCCTACTCCACTTCCCCTCGAGTATCCAACTCGAGAGTTACATCACTAATCAACAAGCTTCCTTATCGGACGGAGAAAACCTTGATACCAAAGCTTACACTATTTCCGAAACTAAGCTAGATGTCTGTAGTTCTACTCGTATTACACCTAACCCGGATAAAGTTTTATGGCCCAACAAACAAACCTTGTTTTATGGCCTAACACATAAACTGTGTCTCTTATATTATTTTCCGACACTAAGCTAAATGTCGAGTCCTAATCTTAGCTAGAAACAATCTACCACTTCACCAATGTATTTTAAGGCCTAAAATACTAACCAACCCACAATAAACCCATCCAAATATATACATCATTTGGATCTACACACTACTAAAGATTGGAAGATATAGACTCGATCTATATGTAACAAATTTAAAAATAGACTAACTAGAATACACAACTTCGGATCTTGAAGATGACCGAAGTTCTTCTCTTGCACTAGAGGGAAGAAGGAAAGAGTAGAAGATTAGATCACTTTTAAACAAGATTAAACAAGTTAAATGATCAAGATTTAGAGAATTTAGGTAAGAACTAGAGGGAGAAAGATTGAGAGAAATTATCGTTAGCAAAGGGGATGTAGAAAATAGTTGGAGGCGACCACTATTATAAGGAAGCCCCCAGAAAAAAACAGCCTGTTAGGAAACGGCGGTCCCAGATATATAAGGGGGCCGCCGACCGAATTAATGGACCGCCCCGACAGACGCTCCTATTTTTGTCTTTTTGTGGTGACAAACTTGTCTGGTGAAAGTGACACTTATTTTAGGGGGGAAATGACCAGATTTTGAAATTCAAAATAATTACCAAATAAAACATAATCTTATAAATCAAAAATAATTTGTCTAAATAATTTTTAAGAAATAGTTTTGTTGTATTTATAAAAATATAAAGTTTAAGACAAAAACTTATTTCTTTGATCATCCTACAAGTTTAATATTGTTTGTACATACCTTATGTGATTTACGTCGGGTGTAAACCAATGTCCGTCTTGATGCATACTTGAGACGTCGAGAGATGTTGATACGTGTATGCATTGATGATTTGTGATTACAAGTAACTTGCGCACTTTACGTTACGTATTACAAGTTACATGTTTGTCATCATCAAAACATAAAGAGATCGTATAGATTAAATATCGTAATATTTGCACTAACAAAGTTTTAAATTTATATTTAGCCGACTTATCCTAAAACAACACTTTAACGGGCAGTGTACCCGATCGGGTGGAGTTTCATGGTAAAGTAGGAGACCAAACACAAAGAGCAAGATACTATCACCTTATAGATCTATCAGTAACTTTAATTAGCTCTACTTAAGTTAATTCTAATTCTTGTTAAACCTATCTATGATACGTTTCTAATAGATTGGGGGTTTCCAGCTTAGCGCTGGCACACAAGATTTATTGTGACATAACATTCTAAACACAATAAACATAACGAAAACAATCATAAGATAAAAGAGCGATACAAAAAGCCAAATGATAGAAAACGCATATTAGCCAAATTAATCCGATTAAATGCTGTTTGTTTATATATATGCAATGATTTCTTATCTCAAAGCAGCATATCATTCTTAAGACTTTTAGGTGGGACATCATCCTAATACCTAGACACGTTAAATCCTGTCACAATTAACGTATCCGCATAAAGCATCCTTTTAGTTTAATTATAATCTATCAAGGGATTAAAGCAATGGTATCTTGATAAACCCAGCCCATACGGACTATTACCTCTTCTAATTAACGGTATTTTATATACTGTAGTACATCCACTATTTAAATCATTATCAATTAATCAAGAACATACTTGTTGAAACATTACGGGTCACCTGCCGTTCCAACTAAGCTCTTAATTTAAAGACAAAGATATGAACATATATGTGATCCATATTAGGACCCAGAAATTATAAAACACAATATGGAGATCTATCCTAGTACCTAGCCTCGCATGTTAGCGTAACTAGACTCCAATTTAATGATAGTCGCATATTCAACACGAAGACAAGTATCCGTGATTAAACATAATTTAAACTTCAATGATAAATTAAGTAAAAGATCGATTTTAAAACAACCCAAACATTAAATCCTTCATTAAGATGGCTAATACCTAGTTTATTAGCCCAAACCACTGTAATTATATAGCAGATCAGTAACCAAGTAACTAAACGTTTACCGCACGATACAAAAACAAATTTAAATGATTACAAGAGTAAATGAATTACACGTGTCTTATTAAATGGACTCAGTGATTGCATGCTTACTTAGTTGCTCTTCTTTTCTTCAGAAAATTGTCTTTTATGTGTATGGTACGAAGAATATGATTTTGCACACTGAAAAACTCATTTTTGAGTCTTCTATTTATAGCCTCTGTAAATTCTGATACCCGTATTGTGGCTAAGGGCCAATACGGCGTATTAGGGTGTATCCCTTGGAGTGAGTGCAAAGTTTAAGATCAATATGATATTCATTCCCAAAATAATAATATCTTTGTATCTCTGAATAGTTATCTTGATGGATACGACGTATGGCAGAAGATGAATACGGCGTATTGGGAATTGGTTGAACGCGTTTTCTTGTGAATAGTTGGTGATGATACGCCGTATCTCATTACCTAGGATACGGCGTATTGTAACAAAATAAGGATATCTTCAAATTGTTCATTTCGCTCTAAAATAGCGCATTTTCACCAATTACACCTCAGTTACTGCAAATAAAACTTTAAAAACAAATAAGTACAATTCTATGCAAATAATTATATAAAAATGGAATAAACTTATTCGGATAAATGATGGAATAAAAATGTGACTTTATATGATGTCATCAAGATTACTTATTTGACTATGTGAAATCAAAGGATAACATCGCGGATCCGCTTACGAAAGGCTTAAGCTGAGAGTTAGTTAGTAAGTCGTCTAAAGGAATGTGACTAAAGCCCCTAAAGGAATAAGTTTCTATGAAGGAAAACCTAACCTAGTTGACTAGAGATCCCAAGATCTAGGTTCAATAGGACAACCTAATCATAGAAATGTGTAGGAAGTCACGTCAATGCGGGGGATTTACTTAATATAATAACTTCCTAGTCCATTCCTATAACAATGTGACTTGTTGAGAGGTTAAACATATGGCTTAATGATTCAAGATGAAATCATAAAGCATAATGATTCAAGATGAAATCACAAAACATATATTTTAATGATTCAAGAAGAAGTCCCCAATGTAAGAAGAGAAAAGGGTCGCTTTAAAGAGTGAATTATTGGGGGCGCAATTCATAAGACTCTTGCAGAACCAGGCTTGTGTTTCAATTGAACCATAACGAGCACGACTATACGGACTTAACAAGGTCAGGGAGAGTCTAGTGTGAGTGTGTAATTGTCGTCTACGATAAACAGATGTTGAGTTAATTCAAGGACATCTTGTCTTCTCAGATCTAGGAGACTAAGTGGCATCTCACAAGGAAGGTTTAAAGGGTCACACCTACCCTATCCAAGCGGGACTTAACCACAAAAATTCTTCTGAACTTTGTAGATTTTCAATCAACCGATCTCCATCATGAGGGGATTAGTTGGAAAATAGTTTTGGAAAATGATTTTTTGCAAAACTTTAGACAATTAATTAATATGTGTATATGTTATATATATTTATATTAGCTTGTGGGTTTGCGTTCTCCTCGAAGAGAGATTCGAAACAAGCTAAAGTATGTCCAAAATAGAGTTAATCAGAATGAGATATCGTGTCTCAAAGTGAGGCATGAGAAACACAAATCTGGGAAAAACAAAACCTCCCACATCACCCAAAAATGAAGATGAGAGTGTTTTGGTTTATAAAGGAAATCTTGTATTGCTATCAAATTCTTTTAGTTGCATATGCTCACAACACCTACTTATAAGCTCGCAGGATGCAGATTTCAGGATTTTAGGCAAAAAGTGGTTCGAACTCCTGAACTATGTGATCCCGCGCGACCTGCTAACACGAAATGCAGCTCCAAAAGTCACTATATTCGCGAATTTCTTTTTGCTGCAAATTTCGTTTCCTTTAATAAGTTTCTAGATTTTGTATCCACTTATTTTTAGAATTGATTTAAACTTGGAGACAAAGTTTAACAGAATCGGTTTTATTTATATAGAATATTTTGAACCGATTTTAACTTTGATAACAAGTTTACACAATCAGTTAAATAAATGGGATATATCAAAATCGGTTTATTTTTAGGTGATATTCCATCTTGGTGACCAAGACAGGTTTTCACTATAAACTAAACCCTTCTCATTCAGTTTTAGACATCCAGAAATCGCACCTCATAGCTAACGATTCCAACAATCTTTTTTTATCAGAAACACGCAAGATTTTCCGTGATCTTTCAGACAAGTTTTTCGACTGTACAACAGCTTTAGACGTTGTACCTTGGGAAATAGACGGCGAATCTATTTTAAGGAAATCGTGTTAAACACGAGCCTCATTCCACGACCTTTACTTTTTTCATTTATTTGTCATTCATAGTGTCTTTCTTCTACTTCTAACCCCCATTTTGGTCTGTTATTTATTTTTTGTATTATATTTCCCACTTAATATAAATTTTTGCATTATACTTCGATTTAATTAATAGAATGTAACAGTTTCCCTAAAAAAAGACGTTGTCTCCCCTTTTATTTCAAAATTGGAATACACTTACCGACCATTGGCGAGGGATCAAATGAGTTTCGATATGCTCTGTTACTGCCGACGGATTTCTTAGGTGTGGGACCAAAAGTGATTGATCGAGATTGTCGTACCCGTCGGTGCTTATTATACTTGTTTCACTATTTTTGGTATCATTTTTTTCTTTACCAGCGACCACAATTAACATGAATTGCTCCTGAACGTTATATTTTAGGAGTAGGCTGAAAGGTGCTTGATGGAGGTATCATCCGTAGTTGTTATAAACTTGTTTTCATATTATTTTTTTTCTTCAAGCCAATCTTTGATTAAATATCATTAAAATTACATAAATTTACCTATCGTTTAATTGTTTATTAAGTTGTACATATATATGTATACGTGTTTCATGTTTTTTGCTTCTTTTTCTTTTATACTAGCTCATGTATTGCATACAATACGACTGTATACAAATATCGCTAACATACAAGGGCGAATCTTATTTAAAAAATGTATTCTCCTAGCACAGACAGTATTATTGGCTATACGTACTCCGCATTTCTTTCCGACTAAACAAGCGCTTCATAACCACAAGATTAAAATCCATGGTTATTTATCTAAAACGTTCAACGTATAGAATTTTCTCATCTAAATAGTTTGTTCAATGCGTAAAAATATGTGTACACAAGCAATATAAATTTGTTAACAGACAACAATATTGAGAAACGCCCTTAAAATTTTAAACCCCTATGCGATGGCCCACCTTGCACACCCTCAAAAACAGCATTGCTTCATACATTTATTCATATTCGACGATATGTGATAAGATTGGGAGTGAAATGCTTAATATCAACTACTAATATCCTAACACTTTCCAAACCAGACATCATCTTAACTACATAGGACGCAAATGAACTGTGGAGTTATTGTCCAGAAACTGCAAAAGGCTGGAAAAAAATAACAAGCACGGCCAGCGTATGGTGTGGATTGGGATCTACATACTTGCCGTGACTCTAGATTTGTTGCGTGGTTCCCGAAATAAAAAATTCAGATTTCCTAATAAATATTTATCTCTTAATGTTGTATCTATCACACTGATAGTTGTTGCTAATCTTGATCCTTTTAAGTGGATAAAGAAAAAGAAATTACTCGAACAACGAGTTTAGGGTTTTGATCTTGTGTGTGGGTATAAAGATGTAGAATAAATATTGCTGTTTTTTTTTCATATGAATAAAGTTTTAGGAATTACCGCTAATGACACGCTCGAAAAGGAAAAATGAACTTGAAAAGAAAAATCAAGAGTTTTTGAAACAAATAAACGATCTTGATAACAGACTTCGAAAAGTAGGACAAACTGATCAAACTCTGATAACGCTCAAATTATACATGTTTTCATATGCGTTATCAATGATTTTATATATATAAATTGGTTAACTATAAGAACTATTGGTATAGAATAGAGTATATTTGCTATTGTAGGTTCTTGGAATGTGTCGTGGAAGAAAACGGAAGAATACACGAAGATTTGAAGCTGAAACAAAGAAATAACTGAAGATAAAGATCTCCCGACACCTGTCCACTGTTTTGGCCATAACTCGGTCATAGGAACTCCGTTTTAGTTGGTTCAAGCGGCCACGGAAGTGGAATTCAATTATCTACAACTTTGATTTTTGGTCCAAGAGCTGAAATTCGACAAAAGGTGCGTACTTGCAAAAAGTGTGGCATACTTTTTCACCAGAACTGAAAAGTCCTTTAACTCCCCAAAGTGCGGCGGTTTTACCCAAAGTGCGGCGCACTTTTGAGGCGGTGGAGAAAAAGAAATGCAATTAAATGATAAGTGCATTAACTTACTAAGTGAGGCGCACAAATAAGTTTGTGCGGGCACTTTGGCCCATTTTAGCTATAATTTCTAGCCCCTAATCACCTCATGCCATATATTCTCACCACACAAACTTCAATTCGTTTGGAAACCATTTATAATAAGTGTTTTTTGGTGATCTTGGCTTGACTACCATAGAATACCAAATACTCCTTCGAACCACCATCACCACCATCGTCCACCACCACTCTCCACCATTAATTTTTAGATTTTAGTCCATCCAAGGAAGTAGCATTGAAGTGTAATTCGAATCTATAAGCGATTGTGACAGAATTGTTCATAGTTTTCGGGTTTACTTTGAATATAATATAGTTTTCATTGGGAAAACTTATGAAATCATCAACATTTTCTCTTGAAGTTGGTATATCTGTTTATTTATGATTACAGATCGTTACTTAATTCATGATGAATGTTTTGTGTTTGTACTTTTGATCTTGGGAGCAGTAGTACATCATGTGTTTGTTTGGGTAATATGTGATCTTGGATATGGAGCATTTGGATATGTGTTTATTGAAAAAGGTTTATAAACATGATTTTCTAAGTGTAAAGCCGAAAGGATACTTATAAACTTATGTTTTATCATTCCACTTACTATATTGGTTATAATAACTTATAAAGGCCAAAAGGATTTGTTGTTATTAATCGATATAATCACTTGTTATATTTAAAGGCCAAAGGATTTGTAACTTGTGATATCTTTATTCTATAAACTTATAAACACTATCCTAAACACTTCATTATCTAAGTGATCATTGCCTAAACAAACATACTTTAATCATTTGTTTGAATCATCCTTTTATCCGATATATGCAAGATTTAGTTAATTTGATCAGTGACAATCTTATTAACCTTAGCACCTTAATTACAAACTGTAAAAACTTCAATTCCTGTAGAATGACTTGGACTTACCTAAAGCTTATTACTATACTCGATAGGGTATACTTCCGGGTGTTGTGTTATTTAGTTAAACCTTTATTTACTAGTATTTAAATTTAAAGCTTTGTGAAAACACACAGTCAAAGTTTTTGGTTCGCCGTTGCTCGGGAATTTGTTTAGTTGTTTGCTAGTTCTTTTGCATGTTTCGTCGTGTTTAAATCTCTTTAAAAAATCCTCATAAAATGTCTGTTGTTACAGAAAGTACTGCGCACAATTAACCTTGTGTGCCGCACTTCCTCTGGTCCCGTTTCTTATTTTGCAGGTTTATACCCGAAGTACGCCGGTTTCACACCAAAATCGTCGTATTGTTTTACAAATCCAACTTTATAAACTCGCCGTACAGTTTTCTGGCAACGAAATCCTAAAAATCACTTTTTTTTTCCTCCAGGATGTTACGCGCACATTACAATTTGCTGCGGCCGGTTTTCCTGAAAACCCAGGAAGTACACGTCAAACTTTACCCATGTCGCCGCATTTTTACAAATTTTCAAAAACATAATCTGATTTAAAACCAAAAACCAAACAAAACCCCTAAATTGCTAGTCTCAGGTATGTGATCATTTGAAAAAGAGAAAAAAAACCAAAAAGATTTTTTATTTCTAAATTGTTTTTGCTTATTTTGTTTTCTGACATGTTCCTGTTTATATAATAAAACATGTGTTTTGTTGGTTTATTAGTTTGTTTATATTTTCTTGCATTGAATATGTGAAAAATAAAATAAAAAGTAAAATTTTGAAAAATATTGCAGAAAGTACGCCGCACAACAACATTGTGCGCCGCACTTTGCTCCTGCATAACAAAAAAAATCAGTTTTGTATAAAAATAATAATCAGATGAAATTTCTTTTGATTTAATCAACTGTGAGTAAATGTAATGTGTTTTTATGCTTGCTTGTTTGTGTGTGTTTGCTTGCGTGCTTATTAAAAAAAAGCATAAAAATGTTAAAACTATAAAATCTTAAAAAAAGAGTTTTCGTATTTCCTTTTGTTTAGTTGGTGTGTTTTGTGTTTGTCTATTTATGTGTTTGCATCTGTTTATATATGTGTTCTTAACTAATAAGTGTAAAAGAAAAGAAAATTACAAAAAAATAAATAAATATTTTCTGTCATAATAAAACCGCCGCACATACATTGTTGTGCGGCGCACTTCTGTACCATTTTTGCCGCGAGCCAAGTTTAAATTTTTGAAAAATAATAATAAAAAAATGCGATGTACTCTGCACTTCTGGTCTGAAAAAAAAATTATTAAAAAAAAAACTAAAATAAATATCGAAAAAGTAATAAAAAATATAAAATAAAAATATATATAAATTTTTTTATTTACCTTATATAATTATTGTGTGCTAAAAAAAAAAACATAAAACCCAAAAATATTTGTTTTGTGATTATGTTGTTAAAGGTTTTAAACCTTATGTGTTTGCCTTAAATCTAAAAATCCAAAA
>BQNB010130331.1:0-18076 GCA_026074375.1 Tanacetum coccineum
TCAAACATTCCTTTGTACTTTAAAGCTTGTTGTGGATTCCCCTACACAAAAATAAGAGAGTCAGTTTCTCTTAGGGACCCAAGCCACTACTGACTTTAGTCTGCCTTGTGGATCAATATAATTTACTCTTTTTGAGATCCATGATCCACTATTGTCTTTGGAGCCATTATTTAAATTAGTCATTTTAGGTCTCCATACACACCCTGCTGAGGCCTTAACAGCAGTAACCCCATTTCCCTTAACAGTACTAACTACTGTTTTCCCAGCAGTATTAACACTATTTACTCTAACAGTATTAACTTTTTCTTTTGAAACTCTGGTATTAAGTACTGCTGATTTATAAAAAGGCTTTCTAATAGGTGAATGAGACTTATGAAAAGCATTTGTTATTGATTTTGAAACATTCACTCTATTTTTAGGGGTAGCAGTATTAACATACTGCTTGGCAGTATTAACATACTGCTTGGCAATACTAACTGGTATTCTTCCAGATCTAGTTAAGACAGCAGTTGGAACAAATTTATTTTGATGATTTATTCTTTGAGTGTTGTTCCAAACTGGTCTAACTTCCCTATGACCAGTACCCTTTCCCAAAACAGATTCTTTATGCACTCTCTTTTCATGAATATCACAGTCCTTTATTAGATGATTGTGACTTCCACAAACAAAACAAGCTTTCTTAGTAAACCTAAAACCTAACCTTAGTTTTTGAGTCATCTTCCTATTCTAATCTTTTCTATCTACCTTAGGAGATTGAGTGACCATCCTAGGTTTTGCAGCTTGTTTATCAGTTTTAACAGGTTCATTCCTAGCTTTAGTAAACTCAATCTTTTTAAAACTAGGTTTGACTGTTGTTTGGAAATCACCAGATTGAAAAATATCCACATCATCATTACTGACCCAATCTTCAATGATAACTCCACTATGCCTAACAAATTCAAATCTAGGCATTTCTACACTAGTATTGCTAGGTGGAGTGTCACTTGTTTCAACTTGAGACACACTAGCACTAGTCTTATTTGTTGTAGGCCTATAAACAGAATCATCCAATCCTACAAAATATAGGTCAGCTTCTGTAAGCATGTAGTTCCCAGAAAAAGGAGGGGGAACTGCATTATATTTATTATCCTTTTTGAACCTATCATTTATTTGATTGTCATCTCCATCACTTGAACGACTATCAAACACACTGTTAAATAATTCAGTACCACTTGAATCATTTTCATTCAATTGATCTCCATATCCTATACCAGTTTTATCTTTAGAACTTATTTGACTATTAATGAGTTTAGTTAAGTTTTTAGAAGATGTTTCAAACTGTGCTAGTTTAGCTTTCAAATCTTCTTTTTCTTTTAAAGTTTGTTCTAACTGATTTGTAAGTCTAGTGATAGCATTACCTTTATCTTTTACTTTAAATTCTAAGACTGCAATCTTTTCTTCATAGACAACTTCATTTTTCTGATGAACAACTAACTGTGCCTCTACTGATTCTAAGCCTAACTGATAAGCTACAATTTCTAGATTAGCCTTACTAAAAGTTTGTTTCTGTTCATCAAACTATTTTTGAAGTTTTTCATATGTTTTAACATAGTTTTTAGAACAAGATTGTACCTCTGTGTCAGACCCTGAAGTGTAGGCCATAAGAGCAAATTCAGTTGGTTCATCTTGAGCTATATAACTCCAATCATATCCCAATCCATCTTGCACAATCAAATCATTGTCTTGAACAACCAATGCATCAGAGGTCTCTACTGGTATAGTCCTTCTGGTGTTGTCCCTACTCCTATACCCTGCATCTCCATTCATGTTCCCTTGATTTCTTGGTGCTCTACATTCCCTAGCAAAAAGGCCTCTTCTATGACAGTTAAAGCATTCAACCTTAACTTTATCAAAACCTACAAGTTCTTTGCCATTGAAGATTAACTTTCTTCCAGTCTTCTTATAAAATCGCTTAACCCTCATAGAAAGCATAGCCACCTGCCATTTAATGTCTATTTCTTCCAAATAATCCTGATTAATCTGCTCTAGGTCTTCATCATCAAGTTGTGGACCACTTGACTGATCAACAAAGAATGAGAACATTAGATCATTGGTATATGATGATGAAGAGACTTGTCCTTGAGAGCTATGGCCTGCTGCAATAGAAACACCATTGGCAGTATTAACTTCATTAATACTGTTAGTGTCTTCTGCAAAGAGAAAGGCCACATTCTATGAGTTTGAAGATGATCCAGAGGAACCTTTGATGTCAGCTTCAAACACTTTTAGGTTATTATATAGGTCATCAATATCTAATTCATCTATACCCTATTTATTTCTCATAATTAAAGCTATGTTGTTCCATGATGAAGGTAGAGCTCTTAGAAATTTTTGATTTGCATCTTCATTTGAAATAGTTGCACCATGAATTTCAAGTTGGCTGATAAGTTTTTGAAACCTATCATATGCTTTGTCTAGGCCTTCTGTGTCAGATACAGAAAAGTTTTCAAATTGTTGCTTCAAGACATTGTTCTGCATCTTTTTAGATTCAACATTGCCACCAAATGTAAAACCCAAAATTTGAATTTCATTTCATATTGGTAATTTTGAATAGGGTTAATACACAAAAATATTACTAAAGTTTGTCCAAATGTTCACCTAAGTTACTAAAGTTTTTTTGGTTACAAAAAGGTTACTCAAGTTTACTCAAGTATATAAGTGAATTTTTTAAGGGTAAATAAGCCAAATAATAAGCCTCTTTGTAAAGGTTCAGTAAGCCAAAAAATAAATCCGTATACTTGAGTAACCTTTTTGTAACTGTTTTAAAGGTTCAGTAACCCAAATGATAAATCCGTATACTTGAGTAACCTATTTGTAACAAAAAAAAACTTTAGTAACATAGGTGAACATTTTGGCAAACTTTAGTAACATATTTGTGTATTAACCCTTTTGAATATAACATAAAGTTTATTAATAAGTATTTGAAAATAAAACCTTAGGTTATAATTTTGGGAAATTATAAGATATAACATAAGGTATTTTCTTTAAAAAAATATATAAATTCCTAATTTAATTGTATAAATCTGCCCCCCCCCCCTAAATAATAAGAATATATTTTTAATTTTTGGTTATATAGGTTTATTTACTTTCCTTTTGTGTTTAAAACCTATTTTAAGTATTAAGAGTAAAAAGGTTTTAGTAAATATTTGTATAAGCTTCAAAATGAAAAAAATATATATTTGTTCCCCCTCCTCTTTGAGTTATAACCGGCCTATATGGTGTATTAACACACCATATCTTTTATTTTGTTAAGCAAAACATATTTTAAGAATGAAGTGTAAATAATGTGTAATCTTTTAAAAGTTATAAAAGATTTTATCCCCCTCCTCTTTACCTTTATAAAATCCGCCCCCTCCTCCCCCATTCTCCATATTCTCTCAAAAATTTCACTCCCAAAAATCTTGTGTAATCATCTCTAGAATTTGCAAGAAGAAGTTGGTGATTTGGGTAGAATTTTCAAGCCTTGGTGTTCTTAGTGTGATTCTTGATTCTTGGTGTTTGTTCTTGTTCTTGTCTTCATCTTGGTCTCTATTGGTAATTCTTGATTTTGTTTCATTCTTGTTGTCACCATGCATTATTTATGCAAAAGTTTTTATAAAATAAACCTAAAAGGATTGTAATAAAATATATAATTCTGTCTTTTTCGTTCTATGTCTATTTCACTTAGGTTTAATACTAATGAATAAGATTTGGCTGATAGTTATAATGTTATGAATACACTTATTAGCATGTATTATTAAAATGTCGTCTATTAATAAAAAAATACAATATTAGAAACCCTAGGGTTGGTTTTGATGGGTGTTAATTTGGGTTTTCATGGTTAATAATTATGGGCAGAATTTAGGTCATGTTCAACAGAGTATATATTAATGATAAAAATTGGTTTTGACATAATTTTGAATGCCTAAAGTGAATTTGTATAATGAGTCTAGTTTCTGAAATATCAAGCTCATGTCAATTGGAGGTCGGGAATGTCGATTTTAAGATTTAATAAGATTAAGTGTCAAAACTGCATATTCTGCCCGAACATTTCAGTTGTAGTGTTTGATTTTTAATTCTCAAACCATAAGGAGTTAGACTTTAAAATTTGATTTGGTAAATCTTCAAGATATGTGCTACCTCCATATTTTTTTAGAAGTTTTTGAGTTGTCTAAGTAAGGTTTTTACGCGTTAACTTTTCAAAGGTTCTGCCAGGTCAAAATTGGGGTCAGATTTTTGGAGTAACATGGGTCAAAGGGATACTTAAACTGGGAAATAAATTAAAAACCAATGATCATGGATGTACTAATACATTGGGAAAAAACCTCTTTGATTTTTTGTCAGAATTTTTGAGAGGTCGTTTAATGGGTCCTGTAACATCGAGCAACTTGCTTTAAAAATGTTGGCAGTTTTTGAGATAATTTGGGGAGAGGGGGATGGGAAAAAATCTAATATTTATTACCTTAAGTGTTTTAAATGATAAGATTAAGTAATAAACTTATGAAATAAGATAGATAATAATATGCAATCATGGATTCTTGTAGATTCGATGAAGGTGTTGTGATCTTTTGTCTTCATGTTCATTTCTCTCCGATTGCTTATTCGTTAAGGTAAAGATATTCTGTCCTTTTAGTAAGGACACTTCATTATCTTTTGTTTGGCTACTTGATCTATTTGATATTCGTTTGATATTTCTTTGAGTTGCTATCCGTAATCATGACTCGTTTGATGTTGATAATCCGTTTGATTCGATATTCGTTTGTACGAATCCGTTGGTTCTTGTTTGGAATATGCTACTAGATTCGTTTCCATATTTGGATTATTCGTAAAACTTGTTCCCACTTATATCTTTGCTTTATCTTCCGGAGCTATTTGTATCTAGTCAGGAGTGGTACCATGACATGTCATTGATGCTCAATATTAGCATGGTCACTCATCTGTCCGTAAGGCTAGTTGTTGGATAAGTACAAAGTCGTTCCTTTTTTTATGTGCACTTATGAGGATTTGATTATAATTTGTTCGTACACTCGCCATAGAAGTGCGTGTGTATATGAATATAACTTTGTTTTCAGGGTGCGAGATATGGATGCTTCCTAGGTACTTTGTACGTTCCTTTAGGTGAATGGTTTGTGGTTTGTGTTTATACACTCAATTATCACAGGTTGGTACATCTGGAGTTTCAAATCCCTGTTGTACATTTGACTGTGACTATTATATTTGATTTGGGTCTATTCATATATCATGTTTAGACATTTGTTTGGGCTCGTATGCATTCCTTTGATTTCTCTTATCCTATTCATTGTTCTATATATATCGTTTGGCATTTGTTTAGCAGGTTCGCTAAAATTTCTTCTGCAGTCTTAGGAGGCAGAACCTTTATTAAACCATTTGTATCAGTTGAGACACTCACGGGACCATTTCCTCTTTGAATAACTTCCCAGATAGGATAGTCTGTATGGGCCAAATAATGTTCCATTTTCATGGCCCATATGTCATATTCTCCCTTCTTGAGAATAGGAAGTTTGATGGTTGAAACAGTGTGAGGAGTTTGTTGTGTTGGTGTTTGTGATGGTGGTGGTGGTGGTGGTGGAATATCATCTTCTGATCCAGCCATTGAATTGCTTTGTAAGATAGAGGTTTATAACTGGTTTTTGTTCTTCTTACTCAGAGTTTCTCTACAGGCTCTGATACCACTTGTGGATCCCTTTGAATATAGATCTTACTACCTTGTTAAGGGTTGTAGCTAATATGAATAGATTCACACAAACTACAGGAGAAACAATGATTAAGAACACTATAAGTTATGCGGAATCTAACTTATAATGCAAAGAAGAACAATGAATATTGATAACTAAGCTTTTGTATTAATTGCTAACTATGAGATTGACAATGAACTTATATCTCTAACTATGTAGTAAGGGTTCCTTTTATACACCAAGGAAAACCTTAATCTTGGCTTACAAAACGCGTAAAAGATCATGCATATCTTTTCCTATAATAACTCATGCATATCTCTTAAACGGTACTAACTATTTTATACTAACGGTACTAACTATCTGAGCAGTACTTAACATTTTATACTGTCAGTACTAACTATAACTAGCGGTACTAAGTATATGACTAACAGTACTAAGTCAGGAATGTATAATTCCCAACAACTAACTAGAATACTCCAATGTCTAAGAAATTAGGAGTTGGATTTCAGTTTACCCCAAAAGCTTGTTTTGTGTGTGGGAGTTTTAACCAATCCAAACACTTTGGTCAAAGCTTGATCTTGATCTTAATAATTTGTCATCTTCAGCTATCCATCTTCATCAGCAACTTATCTTTTCAGCAACACAACAACATCTTTTCAGCAACAATCCAACTAAGTTGGCTTTGTAGTTTTTGGCCATAACTTACCAGCCATAAAAGATGATATTCCTTTACAGTAGCCATTTGGCTCTGGGATAGTCATCTTCTTACTATTTCAACAATATGGTGAGTTAATTACGTTACAGTTTTTGGGGGGTTAACTGTTCAACAATAAACGGAATTGATCTGTCTTTACCAATTTACGTTTGCTTTATTGGAATAGCCAAGCTTTAGTTGCCATAACATGGTGCATTGTAAACCATTATAGTTTTTAGCAAACTATAGCTATCATACAGATTTGCGAGTAGTTCTTTACAGGAACTGTTTGATCCAGGTACTAGCCATCTTAATCCATGAAGCAAGGTAAGTTGAGAACCCTATAATTTTTTGTAAATTATCAACCATAAATGGATTTGAGAAGTCTTTACCACAAGTCGTTTGCTTATGGACTAGCCAGTTCTTATGTCTATTAAGCATGATGAACTGATGACTAATTTGTATGTGTAGTGGTTAGCCAACCTCATAAACCCATTCTCAACTCCATTTATTTTACTCTTCATTCAGCTTGTGTTTCAATGATCCTTTTTCAAATGGTAATGCAGCAATATTTCACCTCAACTTCTAATCCAAATCAAGATGCTTTGCAGCAATTCCTTGGAAGAGAGGATACCTTATTTTCAACCAACTTATGGATAACTATTCCATCTTCTACTTAATATGTAAATCTCCACAAGATTATATAATTTATTCTGATAATTAACCAATTTTGGTTGAAGATTCCAGATGTCCCTTGATCATTGTTTCTGTTGTGGATTCCATCATTATCTTCAAAATCTACCCCAAAGATTCAACTCATTTTCTTTCCTGTTTGGGACTTCTTTGTGTAATGCTTCTTCACCCAAGTCAGTCAAGTGAAATAAATCTTGCCTGTTTGTAAAAGATTTGTTTGTACCTCCTTTAGATAGTTTGAATGCCCTGACGTTCCTTTGCCTTGCTGATACACGATTAGGCTCCATCTTGGTGGAAGATTACCTTGTTTACCTAGGCTATGAACATATTTTCGCTCATTATTTCACTATCTATGGGTACCTTCAAATGTTACAATTTTTAGACGCAATTTCTGTGTTCATCATCATATCAACATTGGTTTAGTTCGTGGTACTTTTCTTTTCTTACCAATCATCTTATATGACCACCTTATTCACTTCTGTGTACCATGCTATACTAAATCTTGCTTTGCAGGTTTCCTGAGCTGAGATATCTTCTTGACAAACTTCTTCTTCTTGTCAGATCACTAGCTCCTTAATTATTTCCTTAATCTTTCTTTATCCCGTCAATGATCCAATAACAGGTGAAACTTTTCATCAACCCTTTTACTGTATCATATTAAGCGTGTATTTCTTCAAAAAAAAAGTTTTATTCTTCAGGTCTGAGTGTTTCTTGTTTCCAACATGTTTCAAGTAAGTCATCATCTGACTCCTGAGCTGAGTTCTTGTAGGAGGTCTATTTCTGATGGCAGCAGCTCTTTGTTATTGTGCCAAGAAGGGAAACTCTTCTTTGAGTTCAATTGTTTCATGAAGGAATTTTGCTTTTTTTCTCATAGTGATCTGCTTTATCTCGCCTTGTCTTTGAACCTTTATGCTTAGAAGTCTATCAGCTTCATTTTCTTGCTTTTGAGTCATCAAAATCTTGTATAAAGAGCAGCCAATTGGTAGCTTATTTCTTTAGTTTTAGTGAAATCTTTCACTTTCTGCTTCTGCTTTCCCAATCCTCTTGAAGCTTTCTGGCTATCTCCTCAGCATGAGAATCATCTTAAACTTTTTTTCAGTTTCATTGTTTGTCTGCTGATTCAGTGGTCTGAGATTCATCTTTTTCAATCTTTTTCTGGCCCTTGTCGTTGGGTCAAATCTTTGGATGAGGCTGTTAAAGTTAAGGTAGGTTCTCTAGTGGAAGTAGGCACTGGGTTTTCATAATTGTGCGCACATCCTTCAGTTCTACGCCGTTGCGCCTTTTTCTCTTGATAATGATTTGGCTGTGGCTCAGGTGAGTTGAACCTTGGAGCAATTAGGTTCTTTCATCTCTATATCGTGTGGGGGAGTTGGGGGGGGTCGCTGGCGGAGGTGCTACGGCGGACGGCAGGGGGTTATTCAATTAACGGTTGCGGGTCTGGCTGGGGGGTCGATAAATGATGACACCGGGTAAGTACTAACGTTTTTGCTGTTAGTTCCTTCAATTTGGTATGTCGGGATAACTTCTGCTTGTCGTATTAACTTTTGGATTTGAGTAGGATTAACGTGGATCTTCGTATCTAACTTCCTTTTCTGCACTTTCCTTCTCTTCATGCACTACATATCTTGTCCTCCCCACATCTTGAGCATCCTCAGTCTCCATATAGTCAATTGCATCATCATCAAGCTCATCAAAATCTAGATCTTTATGGACTGTAGGTTCAGCTTTAGCGGATTTCCTCCCCTGTTTAGATACAGACTCCATTTACATCTACTGTTTCTTCAAGGATTTCTTTCCTGTCAGTCTTTGCTTCATGGATACACTCTTCATCCAAGCTTTGTGGTGTGTGATAATAGGTTTGGCTTTCTTCTTAAGCTTTTTGATCTGTGCCTTCAAGTGTTTAATTTCTTTGGCTTGATTTGTAACCTGTGTACACAAGGAGATACAAGGATCTCAACCTTTGGAGTGTCATTGCCACCCTCATTCTGGAAAGGATTGCTATCATTGGATGACTAACCTCCATGATTCCTACCAGAACCCTCTGGAATGGAATCAGTAATATGAGAACTAGGTGAAGGTCTGGGAGAAAGGTTAGTCTGTGTCTCATGTTGATCTGTACTTAGGTGAGGAGGAGAGGGTATGGGTTGAGGTTCAGATGGTCTTTCTGACCCTTCACCCTCATCCACTGTTAGTTGAACCAACATGTTAGGAAACAGAGGTGTGACTTTCCCTGAAAAATGTTTTCCCTTTTTGACCATAAAAGAGAAAACGTTATTAGTTAAAGCATTAATAGGAAAATGGTCTAAGGGCACAGGCACATTCTTTAGCTGTTTATCCATAAAGAATGGAAATACAATCTTGATAACATAACAAAACTTTTTTCTTTGCATCCAAGTGTCGTATCATACCATCAAAAATTAATTTAGAAAAATTATATTTCTGATTAGTGGTTAAGCAAATCACTGCTGTGGCAATATTAGTGGGAATTTGATCCCAATAAGTGCTTTTAGAACTTATGCAGTGTTATCTGGTATGAAAAAGACAATCTCCACTAGGGTGGAAAATAGGGCTTTGTTAAAATGTTTAAGACGAGTTAGATCCCCTTCATACCTCATTAGCTGAATAGCATCAAATATAGCCTAATTTGGCAAAGAATCTATCCCATCAACATCATTAAAAAGAAGATCACTTCTTATTGATGCCTCTGAGATAGACATAGGCTTGCCGCTACTTATAGCAGTAATATACCTAACATGTTGATTAGTTTGGAGTTAGCAGACATATCCAATAAACTGTTCAACAAAATGTAGTTAGAAGGACTAACAGGACTAACACGTATAAGAGCAAGTGAATTGGAGCTTACGTAAAGTAAGCTGTGGATAAATCTCATGAATCGCTGTACTTCCCATCGTCTTTTCCATGTAAGCGACCATGGTGTGTTGTAGGCGCATGATTCATGAACAGTCAATAGGATGAAATTGAGAATCGCGATAAGTTAATGATTTAAGGTTTGATAGAAGAAATAGATATAATTATTTTATTAAAATAGTTTACCGTGATTAAACTTAGTGTCCCACTGATTGAGATAGGTTTTTTTATATGGTTGAACAAACCCAAAATCAAAGAAAACCGTTTTCAATTTATCTTTAGACCCTTGGCGGTATTTTCTCCAACGTCTTTATAGCGGTACTATCTTTGCCCAACGGTATTAACTTGGCACTGTCGGTACTAACGTTTGTCAACCAAAACATGAACAAGTCTGGCAACAACAGTTCTTTAGTACCATTATATCTCTCCCTAATGATCTATTAAATCCCAAATACTCCATGAAAACTCATCACTATGGTCAAGAGGCTTCTTCACACTGAACACTTAATTACCAATACTATACAACAACCCCATCACCCCCGTCATCCTAGCCCCTGCGTTCACACTTAGCAATGCAGGCTTATAGGGTGATTCATCCCATTAGTAACAACCAAGAACTGGTGTGGAAAATGTTACATCAAATTGCCGTTTGGTTAGATATCAGCGACTGTGTCTGCAGTATGTATTTTTTGCACTGAAATATGTTTTTATCTTAAGCATCCCTTCATGAAGTGGTGGGCAGATTGCAATTGGAGGGTGCGGGGGGTGGGGTTTGTAGTGTGGCGGGAAATGGCTGTTGAAGTGTATTTCATGTGTTCCTTGGGTAGATCTTGATGTTCTGTAAATTGAAACACTGAGTCTATTCTGTTGATGGGCGTATCCTCTAAACTTGCCCACAGCAATTTGCAGTCATACGTAGTAAGTAGTAGTGAGTCTGAACATATTCTGCCTTCTTAGTAAAAGTAGCCACAATTTTCTTGCTTTTGCATTGCAAGAATAAGTCTCCTGCCAAAGAAAAGAAATTAACTATGCCTGTTGTGGTTTACTATCAGGATTGCTTCTTGTATAGTTACTTTCTGAGTAGGCTTCCAAGGGTCAAAGAAGAGACACTCTAGGATACCATATGCTAGTTTGGGTTGGCTTTTGTTTCCTAAAGATTCTCTTAACAACACTTAGGATGGGAGGTCTTTGGGAGGGACCGTAAAACTTTTTAGATCAAGCACTGACTACTAACATTATTGTCAGGCCTTGAAGCAGTCAAGTACATTAAAGAGCAATCAATGGATCTATAAAGTTATACTTCCTCTAATCACTAGGTTTTCCTCATCCTTGTCTAAAGGCTTTCGGGAGCTTCGGGGTCTCATGTGGTTTGTTCTAGCTGTCTTTATACTAGCAAAAATCTATAATTTGGTCTGAATTTCTGATAATTCTTTAGATGGACTTTATTAAAAGATAAACATCTTTCTGCTGTTTAACTTGTAATCGAAGATTGAAGGTGAGATCTGCCTGTTCTCAATTGAAATCTACTCATCATTAATGCCTCAAATTCATCACACTAAGATTTCTTTATAGAACCAAAAATAATATCATCCACATAAACTTATGCTAATATGATATCATGTTTGTCCTTCTTAATGAAAAGAGTCTTTTAAATAGTTCCTCTTCTGTATCCATTCTTTAACATGGGGAAAGTAGTTTTAAAGTAGCATACAGGCTCTGGGTGGAGTGGTGATTAATACAATAGTGAGCTTTCATACTTTGTAGGCACTCTTTCTGTGGAGACTTAGGATCTATAACCTGGACCGGTTGAGTCACTTAGACACTAAGGCAGTATTTGGGCCAGTTAATAGATAGGCATTTGGTTCTTCAATTTGTAGGACTATGAATTCCCCATGTAAGAGGCAAAGGCTTAAAAAGATCTTAATGGATTAATCCTGGCCCACCAAAAAGCAAAAAAACCTCATCATTATCTATCTCTTCCTCTTGCCTATGGTCTGTGAGCAAACCAACCTTGCCTTATTTCTTAACATTAACTCCTCTTTCATCCTTCTTATTCTATAAAACCCATTTTGTTCCTAGTTTGCCTTCGTCGCATAAGGCAAATCTAATAAGAATACAAACTTTTGAAATCTTGAAATTGCAGCAGCTAGTTCTTCGACATAGCATTAACCAACTTTCATCTTCAAGTGCTTCAGAGATATTTTCTTGGGTTCAATTGTGAGACAAGAAACAAGCAAATAAAACAATGCTTGGAAAGTCCTTTAGGATTTATTTCTCCTTTGCTTTTGAATATAACTTACAAAACCACGGGCTCCAAAACTTTTGGTCACTTTGCTCTGTGTTTGAACTGCTAATTTTGGATCTCTAAGAATTAGAGTCAAAGGATGAATAGAGTTAATCCTTGATGTGGGAATAGGACTGACATTCACAACAGTTTCTAAATTTGTGAAGTCAGCCACTGCACCCTCATCATCATAAGATGTATTGGTAAAAATACCATCAGTAGGATTATTATTAATTTCCTCAAGAGTAGGTATTTTTGAATCATCTTGGTCAGTATTGGTTAGATCCGTGAAGGATAGTCCACCATAAGTACTAGCAGTACAAACTGGTGTGCTAGCAGTATTAACTATGTTAGTACTGCTAGCTTTAGCAACTCCTGCTTGAAGAAGCAAATCCTCAGTGTCTTGGGCAAACTCCTTCTTGAGAACTTCAGCTACATCATAAGCATCATGTTCTTGTCTTTTAAGTCTTTCAAGCTCATCCAGAAAGACTTAATCGTCCTTATCTACTGGCTTTAAATCAGGATGTGTGTTAGGTTCTTCACCTGCATTCTTCGCTTTTATGCTTGTGACTGCTGAAGTATAAGAAGACCATATTGGCAGTACAAGTGTCCTGAGAGATTCAGCCTTTCTATTGCAGAATCACTTGCATCACATATTTCTTCTGTTACTGCATTATGATTAGCTTCTTGTGGACTGCATCATTTTTTTGTTTAGCTTGATTCTAGATCTACACTGGTTATACTTCATTAAATCAAGATAAAAATCATGATTCTCTAAACAGCCTAGGTTGGTCCTTTTGCCCTGCTACATTTGGTTTATTTTCTAAGGAATGTTATGTGCAGGTTTTCTTAACTTCTCTTGGTTTCTAAATTGTATACCCTAAAAAAGCCTTGCTATGTAGAGAATACCCTATTTAAAATCCACTTCATCTGAATGTTCCTATCAACTTGCCCCCGGTGGTAAATTAGATATTCATGATGGTCTCATGACCCCAGGGCACCAAAAAGGTTCTTATTATAGCTTATGAAGTGGTATTTTACGAAGTTATAAGCAGGTTCATAAGGTTGTCTTATTTTGAGGCTTGAGTCACTAAATACCCTATTAAGGATCCTAACAAGCGTTCTAACTGCTTTGCCCAAAAGGTGTTAGGTTAAAAATGTATCTGCTAGCATGTGTAGCAGCCTATATAAAGGGTCCTTTCTTTATTTCAGTAGACTCCATTTTGTTGGTGGAGTTCTAGCCCGTACGTATTCCCTTTTTTGATCATTTGGACCCATAGTGAAGTAAATATAATTGCTGGTCCTGAAAATTATGTACCATGGTCACTATCTAAGTGTTGGTAACTTGTGTAGTGTATTTGGTGTAACTCTGAGTGGTTCTTATAAAGTCATTAAGGCAACACATTTTTTCAATATATCAAATTCTTCCGGAGGGGAGGTGAAAGTGTTGTCATAAGCAATCATCTCAACAAGATGAATTATCACTCCGGATCAAGGTTAGTTTTTTTTTTTATTTTCTTCATCTAATTCCCGGTGGAGGGAATTGAATTTGAGGAAAGAGTGAGTTCACCGGCGTATCATCTTGAAGAGAATCGATCTTTTGAGATTAATTTAATAGATAGTATCTCGATGAAGCAAAGATTCTAAAAGATCGGATTCGGCATTAGAACAAGGATATTCAATTCCCGGTGGAATTGAATTGGTATTTTCTAACACCTCATCATCCAATTTGATCAACCATTAGGGAAGTGATTTTTCATCTAGAATCAAAGAGAGTATTCGAGAAAATTTTAAAATTCTCATTTGGATCGTCCTCTTCGGGGAAAATGACTCATTTCACTTGAGGTAAAATCTTCATTGATATCGAAGGGGGTTAGAGGGAAGTAAGATCATGATTCTTTGAAGAATCATCATATGGAGGCAAATCACACTCACCTTCGGAAGAATATTCGGACTCACTTGGGATTTGGACAAGGTCCTCAGACTCTAGATTTAGTAATTCGTCGTTGTTTCCGGATAGTGTCAAGATGCTCATTCCTACCCATTATGAGAGGAGTTCGTTTTTGGTGGCAATCGGGGTGGTGATTGCAACAACGGAGGAAGTTCAGAAAAATATCTTTCAAATGGATTTGAACTTTCTTCGTCATTCTGTCATCATCGTAACAAAAGGGGAATCTTTCCAATATCGTTTTTCTCTTTAGCCGCTTGCTCTTCTTCAATTCGCTTTTCTTCTTCCTTCTTTTGTATAAATTGACCAACCATATCACACATGGATGTCATTTGCTCCATAAGCTTATTTTGAGAATTGAGAAAGTCATTTTGAGCATTGAAGATTGGATGATTGACGGTATATTGCGGGGGTTGAAATTGGTCAAAACCGAAAGAATTAGAATCATAGCACGGATTTTGCTCATGATAATAGTCTTCATTCATCGGTTGACATTGAAACGTCTCATGAGGACCCCCGCAATTTTCACAACAAAGATATTGTTGTTGAAAACTCGGTGAAGTTTGTGGAAAATAATCAAAGTTTTGATTGAAACACGGGTCCTGATTGTAGACAAACGGGACTTGAGGTGGACAATCGTAACCGTAATGAGAATCGTTCCCACATAACTCACAAGAGTATGGTACGTATTGGGGTTGTGGAGGATGGTTTGCAACACTTGGAGAATCGTTAGAAGAGTACGGAGTTGAAAAATTGATTGGTGTTCCATTTCCAACAGTACAATAAAAACAAACTCCTCAATATTCTTACAATCCACAATCGTTCGGCTGTACCAAAAGACATTGTTGTTGCAAACTTTGCAAATTTGTGTAGGCAGGATCTCATTAAGGTTTTGATTGGTAGTGCATGGTTCCGGATTAGAGATAATCGGACATTTGCGGTGGGAAAATTATAACCAAATCATGAGCACCCTTTCCCTCAAGACTTACAAGTGCATCGTTGACAAAAAGCTTATATCTAAGAATCACCACACTCGTAACAAATTCTGGTCAATTTGGGGTTGACTTTTGCGAGAATTGACACGGGGCCTTGTTTGACAACGAATGGCTCTTGATTAATAAAGTTAGTATCGTCATCGGATGACTTGGAAGTGTCTTGAACAACTTCCTCCAATGTCTTTCGTATTAGAGCACATTGTCGACAATATAGACCATGAACCGGGTCTCCACAATCGATGACAAAATTTTTTCAATTTGTAAGGGTAGTTGAGACAGTCGGGTACTAGGGAACAAGAATCTTGTCTTCAAGACCCCCTTTTGAACAACCACAGTCTCCAGTGTACAAAGTTCCACAAGACGAGCATTCTTTAATCGCGTAAAAGGGAAATTTAAAGCTAGCTCGAATGTCGCATGTAAGAATTAACAATTTAGAGGGCATTAAGAAAAGAATTAAATGAATAAGAAGGTAAAGAGAAAAAGAATTAAATGAATAGTGGAATATGATGTTTTGGGGGTATTACTTCATAGATCAATAGCATAAGTTATGAGAACGACCTCTAAAAGAGTCGTTTAAAAACTGATACATTATATTTCATAAATGGTTCGTTACAAAGCTCATAGGCTTAACTTGTTTAACTTAATAATGTAAAGATTTCACAACATAACAATATCCCAAAATGTAATGCACGTAAATCTTTATAATAATATGACTTCAAAAGACGACCACCCAATGTATCCTTGACATGCACCTTATTGACCTGAGAAAACATGTTTAGAGTGTCAACAATAATGTTGGTGAATTTATAGGTTTATAAATTGAATGAAGCGGATAGCAAGATTTCCCTGTAATAAAGTAACAAATACAATATCACAAAAATATATTACGAAATGCACTAAGCTCATGACACTGAAGCTAAACAATGTATGTATATTTGATGTTGGTCGTTGTTACACGCTTTTATCAAATAAAACCATCTGATATATAATATATATATTTATAAAATACATATACGTATACGTAAGCAAAGTATCATACAATTTATTCTTAGGAAAGAATAATAAGTAATCAACACTGGTATCGCTTTCCTCGGCGAGAGATGAATGGAAATCTACGTTCAAGTTGTAAATCGAGCTTGATTGTCATTCAAGTTTTTGGTTTTGGTTTTAAACTATTTTTATACTAAAAATTTAACTAATATTAATTATAATATTTAAAACTACAAGATTATACTAAAATTGATCTAAAAGATATAAATGACAAAAATGTTTGCTAAGTGACGTGAAATGTTCCTTAAGTGAGGGCTTAGGTTTAACGAATTAAAATCCTTAGTAAACAAGTTTCAAGAAATTAAATGACAATTAAAGTAAAATGCTTTTTAAAATAAATGACAAGTATTAAATTGCATTAAAAGTAAATGACGGTATGTAAATTGAAAAATTCTAATGACTATTAATTTTTTTAAACCTTTTTAAAACCGCACTTAAATTCCAAATCACTAATCACTTAGCAAACACGAGTTATTTACTCACTACTCATAATGAAATTCAATTTAACAAACATAGCATTTAACGACAAAATTAAATCTACACTAATTATGGCAAAAATCAAATACGCAAATATATTATGGAACGATAAAATATAACTATTCTAAGTATTGAAAAGAGATAAGAAGTAGAACCCGAATGCCGAAACCAAATCGATTATAACCACCCGATCTAATAAACCAAAGAAAATACTCAAGTTTGTCAAACTTAAAATATTCTATCTAGCTTATTAAACTCTTAAACTCCACGCCATAGTGTTGAACCGAAATCGTCATCACAAAACAAATAAGGTTGAGACAAATATTAATAAACTAAATTAAACTTTTAAACTAATTTCTAAACCCCTTTTTTTAAATGAAAATAGTAAACTTTTTTTTATAAAATGCGAATTACCAACACTGTTTTAACAAAACAGTTGGGCCAAGCCCATTTTGCTTTCAAAACTAATATGCCAATTTGTTTCAACACTAACTGATAAAACAGAATTAGAAACGAGTAAACAAAAGTTGGAAACGAGTAAAAAAAAACTTTTTCAAACCAATGAAGCTAAAAACGATTTTATATCTAAGTAGTAACAAAAACTTATGAAATAAGCTAAAAGAAATGCTCTCGAAACCAAAAAGTGACTAGGCTTATAAATAAGCCGAGCATATAAGCTCAATGCACTTTTCTTTGCGTTCGAATCGAGCTAATAAATCAATACGCAAAAGATGAAATAAGCTAAAGAAAAGAAAGTTACAATAAGCTAAAACAACAATCCCCTCTCCGAATAAGCCATAAGCTTATCCGAATGAAACAAATAATAAGCCAGAAACTGAGCTTATTAAATAAGCTACTCGAATAAGAAAAAGATATTTTAGAACCGAAATAAGCTAAAAAGAAACCAAACAAACCTTAAACCATTATCATAAATAAGCTTGAAACAAATCCTTACAATAAGCTAATAAGCTGAGTACAAATCGAAATAAGCTAGAAATACAAGACTGAAATAAGCATAAATTAAGCTAACTAATATTTTAGAGAAAAACTAAAAATCTATTACTCCAAAATGAGAGAGCCCAGTTTTTCTTTTATGGGGTGTGAGGGGGGTTTTTGTAAATTTCGTCTCATCCGCTCTTTAATAATTTAGCCAATTATAGACTTCTTTCCTCGTACCCTCGGATCGCCACCTTTCTTCATCAAAAAGAACCATTCGATGGATGCCACGTGTTCACTATATCCACTTACCTCGTACGCAATTTCTCCCGTTCATTGGATCAGTTTGCAATTTTGAAAGAATTGAATTTGAGAAGTATGCATTTGATCCACCACGTGGAGCACTTCCATTCACCA
>BQNB010130332.1:0-16110 GCA_026074375.1 Tanacetum coccineum
GGGTGGAATTCTGAGGGTTTTTGTGCTAGTCATATAAATTCCTATCCATGAGACGCTATTAATACTTGGTTTTCATCAGTGTGTGTTATAATTTTTTTTAATTTGGGTCAAGATTACCTTTTACGCTATGTTTTGATATATTACCCATCATTTTAAGGACAAAGCAAATAGAGATTGAAGGAATAGTTTCTAAGGCTTATTTTCCCCTACACTTAAGTAGAACATTGTCCCCAATTTTCTATAGAAGTACCCATAAAAAAAATAAAGGGAAAAGAAAACAAGTAAAAGAAACTAGTACTCCCCTGGTTTGCTCAATAATGGAGAAGAAACATGCGATAAAATTTTCATATCCTATTTGTATAGACCATTTAAACATATTCTATTTACAAAGATCATTTTAAACACAGTTTTTCTCAAACACTAACACAATGCTTCCAAAGAGTTTTTATAATTAGACATCAATTATGAAATATGTTACTCAAACAAATGACACCATAATACCAACAGGGATCGTAAAACACCGTACAGACTCTAACACAATTCTATTGTTTGAAAACGAAAGAAAATACCAGAAACCATATACTCAAAATAAAATCAAACGAACTCGTACAAGAAAACTCATGCAAGACGTTACGTACCCAAAAGAAAACGTAAGGTCTTATCCAAAATAACGATCAACAGAGCAAACCTAAAAAACATCGATACTAACACGTCGCCAACGGGTTACGAAAACCAAGGGATATACAAAGAAGGGAGTAATGATCCACACTAATATGTTAGGAACAATTAGTGCTTAAAAGAAACCTTTGATACTCATACGAGTAATCAACGCAATGAAAGAACTAACGAAACTCGGCTATATCTGAAAAAGGAGATTCCGAACAACTAGACGTCGAATAGGAAAATCAGGTATTCTTACTAACAAAGTACGATGAAGGGATGTTAAGCTTAGACTTATGAAATCCAAACAATTAACCGAGCAAACAAGCAACCTCTATAATAGCAATACCAGGTATCCACAAATACCAGATAGCAGGGAAACTTACTATCTATACAACTCAGCTTAACATATCCTCCAATTAGGGTAAGAGAATAATTCTCTACCCATACTACCATCCTTATCATGAATACACATATCAATAAAAAAACATTTACACTACCATCTTACAACCAAACACAAATAAATGCAATCATGGTCACAAGTCTACGTGTGTGATGCCTTTATAATTATGTTGGCCATCATAATTATAAGTGCCTCCTTTCACACGTGTACTTGCTTCCAAGATCACCAATATCAATCATAATTCACAGATAAGCACATATACCACATTGCACATCTTAAACCACTCAAACTTAACACATAAAATATGCTCCATCAAATAACTACTTACTTATATCAAATTGAAATCAAAATAACATAAAGGAACAAAAGTCTCGCAACGACTTCCAAAATACGAAATATCCGAAATAAATAATTAATAACAACATGATGAGGTAAAGGACGGGATAAACTTATGCTGGGCCTCGCTTGGGTTTGACTTTGCCTCCACAAGAATTGCCCGACTCCGCGGGTCCAGCCCTATTACGCGCATCCGACAAACGATCAACTATCCTATCTCCTTCGGTTCCACAAGAGGCTCCTTATAACGCTTAAGTCCAGTTGGGAAAACGGTTCCCCAACGAGACTTCTTACGGGTGGGGGAAAACATAACTAAAATACTAAGAAAGTAATACATATCATATCAGATAGTGGTAGGCAAAATAACTAAAATGACAACTTAGCAAAATACGAGATATATAAGCTATGCAAAAATAGATGGGAAGCATAGCAGTTATAGCATTAAACACTTAAGCCCTAAATGCATCTACATGAAGGACCCCTAGGTTATAGTCTAGGCTCAACCACCTACTTCTCTATAACCAAAGGCTCTGATACCAATCTGTCACACCCCGCCAAGGCGGAAACGCGAGGCGTAACATCATGGATATCATCACAACACAATGGCGTCTATAAAGAGAATTCTACATGCAATAAATAAGCAAAGTATAGACACAAAGTGTCATAACAATACCCATAACACTAATCCAAATCCAAAAGGCGTCTATATTGATGAAACAAAAGTTCTCTCCAATAGAAAGACATGCAACAAGTATCCATAATTCAAACAATGCAATATTCAAGACATAAAAGCAATAAACTCAATGACATCCTATGGTCTCTTTCTAGTCACTTCTCTCTATCTTATCCCTATGATGCTCACCTGAAAATGATGCTTAAACGTCAACATAATGTTGGTGAGAGTCATAGGTTTAAGACACGCCAATAACTCGCTTTGAAATCACTGTGATAAATAAAACATAGCATAGCAGAACATACAACGAACTATCATACAAGCTAACATGCAATCACATCAACCCACATTGAGACGCTCACGCTCAAACATCACAAACATATCCCTATCCACAACAATGAGACGATCACGCTCACTATTAACAATCCACAACAATGAGACGATCACGCTCACTATTAACAATCCACAACAATGAGACGATCACGCTCACTTCTAACAATCCATCAACAATGAGACGATCACGCTCACTTCTAATAATCCATCAATGCCTTGAGACGGTCACGCTCAAGCACAACAATCCATATCATATTAGCAAGTAGCACATAACATACAATAGTCTCGTATAGCCCATGCCTCATTTAAAACACATTATCATAGTAACTAAAACATTTAAATTCATAGCATCATTTTCACCCCAAGAAAACATAAGAAAAAGAGGCTATGAAACTTACTTGATGCTTAAGCAATTTCCAAACTCCTTGCACAAAACTATAAAATCAAACAAACGCATGTTACATGCGACTAAGCGAAAATGCTTATGCCCATGTAACAATCATATGATGGATGTCTAAGGTGTTTAATTACCCTCATGGGTCACCCAGACACCATGCCCAACATTTACCAATTCGTTTACACACTTTTTCAAAGTCTTACAATTTACCCAAAAACGCAGAATTTTGACATCACTTTACTATTTTCTAAACCATACCTACTGAGATTTTTAAATTTTACCAAAAATCACAGGTTCAATATCATGAATTTACTATCTCCATGATTTTTCCACTAAGTTATTTCCCCTCTTAAGTGCCCCAAATAAAATCAAACTTTTAACTACTCAGTTTCGAATCTGAACGAACACTAAAAAGTTTGGACCTAAAAACCATACTTAGGCTCCAAATCAAAAGCTCTCCTTTAAAGGATTTTTAATAGACACATAGAACTAAACTCCTGTAGGTTCGCTAATCCTAATTCGAATTTTAAGTGGGGGTTTTACACCTCGTAATCTGACCTAAATCTGTCATGAATTTACTGCTTTGACAACTTTTATTGTAACCAATATTTGAATGAATTCCCGACCTTAAAAACTTTCGAGGCCGTATGTTATGGAAACTAGACTCTCTGAGCTACATCATAGAGCGGAAACTTGACAAACGCTATTACCATCATCGAGATAACAGCTGAACAACACAACCCTAAATTCTGTCCTAATCTAAATCAAGTTCTAACGCGATCTAAAACCTAACGAATACACCCATATGATCCTAATTGAACCCTAATAATTGTAATATGATTAAACATCATTAATTTATAGATTTTAAGAAACCCTAATTATCCATCTTAATAATTGTTACATGAATTAATGATTAATAATTAACAAAGATTAATTCATACTTACCTTAGAACTTGTTTTCTTCACAAAAAGCAAAACCCTAATTTTTTTCTCCTCTTTTTCTCCTTGGTCGACCGATTCTCACAAGGGGGGTTTTGGGATTTTATTTTTTAAAAGATTATAATTTACTATAACTTAAAATCCTTCGAATCTTACACAACAAATATCAACCAAACTTGAAAAAAATATGTTTTTCCTTCTACCTCCTTTGATAAAATTCGGCTGGAACAAATTAAAAACAAAAGGAGAAGGGTTATATGGTATTATAAAAGGTTTACAAAAAGTTTAGGATATATTATCTTTTACAAATTTTTTTTTTTTATTTTTTTTTTTTTTTTATTTTTTTTTAATGTTTTTTAATTAATTATATTTGGTTTTCCCATTTTTCTCCTTAAACTCCAAAACTCTGGCCGAACCCTTATCCTTTTTTTATTTAAATTATTAATTACTTAATTATTTGTATTACTTTAAATTTTTTATAAAAACCTAAGCTTATTTGAGTAAACCTTTTTGCGTAAACGCAATTTACTAGGCTTTTAAAATAAATAACTTTTTATTTTTATTAAACCTAACTTTCCAAAAATAGAAATTTCATTTCTTTCTTATTCTAACCACTAAAGCCTATTCCTTACCTAATTATACTAACACATAAATACTAGCTGTAAAATACTTACACCATTAACGCAAAAAAAAAAAACCCAACGAAAAGTCATTTCCTTTGCATCCAAAAGTGAACGAAAGGAACATAAACCAAAAATCCCATCACCAGATCCAACCCCAAAGAGACAACACAGCTCATGGATTGATTACCAATTCTCACATAATCCACATAACGCATATAACACATAAACCATACATTACAACAGATTCATAAGGTCAACCACTAACGGTTTGACTACAACCGCCAGTCAGGTTGTCACACCTTCTCTTTCCATACTCGTTCCTCATCATCCAAGTAAAACTAGTTTAGCTTTAAAACTCCCTTTTATCCACCAAAATCAGTAAAAACGATGTTAGTTTCATAATTTAAAAGTTGATGTTTTTGTTTAATTGATGGAGAAGGTTTTGTGCGTATAGGGAGCGATTATTAAGGTGTGTGTGAATCTGGTTTTAGGTAATTCAAAACGTATTAAGATATTTGATTTTTGGAAGGTTAATGGTGCGAAAACATGAGTGAGTGAGTAAATGGTTGTAATTGTAGTTAATAAACTCATATGACCTCTTTTGATTCTAGGTTCGATAGTGTGAAAATGGTTTAAGTTGGCTCGTGTAAAATGCAATGTATGTTTATTAACATTTTATGTCCCCTATGTGATCGGTTGTAAGCCTCTTTGAATTTCCTTATCCATGACAAATGGTTTCCTCATCTTAAAGACCCTCGCGTATGATAGATTTCATGCTCAAAATGTTGTTGTTTCTTTGTGGAAAAATGTTTATGTGATGTTATGTTTGTATTAGCAAAGAATGTCAGAAGTGCTTATAGGTCTTTAATTGGTAAAACCTGGATTTAAGTATTTTAAGAGGACGAAACATGTTTGCTTTGATTTAGAGTGAAACATGTTTTCAAGTGAACCATGTTCCTTCTATTCTAAGCGAAACATGTTTGGTGTATTCTGAGCAAAACATGTCTCAGCGAAACATGTATACCTTTGTGTGAGAGAAACATGTAACTACTACACTAAGTGAAACATGTATATCTTTGTCTGAGCGAAACATGTTTGAAGCGAAACATGTACAGGTACATATTCCAAGCGAAATATGACATATTTACGAAAAGAAACTCTGCCAAAAAAATTTAAAATTTGTGTAATACTTGGTGTCATGCAGTCACAACTTGCCTTTCTTTTGATGTTTCAAAAATTTGCTGCTCTCTAATTGAATGTGTGTCCTAAGTTCCCTTGGAAATGTCATGTTGACTACTTTGAGTTGATTTTTGACTTTTGACCTTAGTTGACTTATTCTTAGAGTGTAGAAATTCTGTCACGTTTGCATGAAACCTAATCATAGACCAATCATATCATCAAAGGATAACCAAGATAATCAGTAACATATATATGTTGTGTATATAAATTGTATTGGTTAAATTCTTAAAGCAGAATCATAGAATCCATCAAGAAACCAAAAGTTGCTGCTCGTTGATGAAAAGTAAGTTCCCTCTTGGAGAGAGTTAAGATCAGCTCCTACCATAAAGATTGGAAACCACTGTGCACAAAAGGAAGAGACATTTTCAAGTTCATCTGAAACATTTATCAGAATTACCCACCACGTGTTTCAATGCTTTCACTATATCTGTGGATGTCCCAGAAATCTTTATGCAGCAATTCTGGTACATTTTCAAGAAGGTTCAAGACACTGATTCTTATGAATTCCTCTTAGCCAACAAGAAGTGTACTGTCAATGCTGAAGTCTTTAGGACAATCCTTGATATCTGTCCAAGAGTGGAAGGTGTAGACTTCACGGATGTTCAGATGATGATATTGCACTCACCTTTCTCATTGATCTTGGCTACAAGGGTCCACTGAACAGGCACACCAACATGTTTGTGGATCATATGCATCAGCCATGGAGAACTTTGGCATCTATAATCAACAAGTGCCTTTTCGAAAAGACTGCAAGCAATGACAAACTTAGAAAGTCCAGAATTGACATACTGTGGGGGATGTTCAATAGAGAAATGGTTGACTATCTTGAATTGATTTGGGAAGACTTTGCTTACCAGATTGATCACAGGAATAGAAAAATAGATAAAAGACGTGAAAACAAGCCATATCCCCCCGATACACCACATCATCATCAACACAATCCTGAAACATACACAAGTCTCTCTACTCAACACTCATCATAAGCACTATCATACAATCAAAGATGATGGGATTGTAAGCAGGTTAAAGTTTGTCAGAATAGGTGAAGACTATCAGGAATATAGACTTTCCATTCCTAATGTGATGCTGACTGATGCAATCAAGCATTCAGAATCATACCAGATGTTCATCAAATATTCAACAAATCAAATTCCTCCCAAGAAAAGCAGAGGCAAAGGTTCAAAAGGCAAGAAGACTACTGATGAGTCTCAAGAAACTATCGATGTATCTGAAGAGTCTGAACCTGAACCTGAACCAGCTAAGAAAAAGACTTCTAGTAAAATAAGAGTCAAGAAGAAAGTCACACTATCTGCTGACGACAACATTATTTCTGATGGTCCTATGCTGCTTTGGAGTTAGCTAAGTCTATCAGCCAAACTGAAGCTGAAGAAGCAGAAGCAGCAAGGAAAGTCCATGCTACATATGCTAGGATCGTGTCTGAATCTGTCCCTGAATCTTCTAAGAAGAAGTCTGATGGCAGAAGTTCTAAGAGTGTAGTCATTCAAGACACTCCGAGTACTCCAAATTCAAAACCCGCCACTTCAAAGACTAAGCTTAAAGGTGCTCTATCTCTTACTCCACAAGAACAAGAGGCTGCAGACATTATGCAAGCTCTTAAGGAAAGTAAGAAGACAAGCAAAAGACAACCAGGTACTGGAGGCTCAAATGAAGGAACTAGTAGTAAACCAGGGGTTCCCGATGAGTCTACAGTCGTCTCTGCTACCTCAAGTGAAGGAACTGGTGTGACAATCAGTCAATTTCAGGTCGTTATTTTATACTCGAGTATTAAATATATTTTTCAATTTTATGAGAAATAAATGAACTCAACGACAAACCGGAGAATTAGGATAGGGCTTACATTTGTAATTTTACACGCGACGTTTACAAAGAACCGCGAATTCCTACGTTTATCATCGACCTTTATTTCAAATTGGCATAGAAATAATTTTATTACATTCGTTCTTTAATCTTTCGTTCTCGTACTATTTTACTTTTACAAAAAACGACTACAAATCGTACCTTTATTAAATATCAGACTTATAATACCACGTATTTACAAAATGAGGGATAAGTTTTTTAAACGACATCGCACTACTATCACACCCCATAGGGGCTAAAAACCAAAAAGAACAAGTGTAGTCCCCTTGGTTATGATCATTGCAACACTTACCAACACATTGCAAAAACACTCTAAACTCTATAAAACTACTTGACCAAACTAACACACACAATAGAACAACACACACAACTCATTTAATAACCAAAAACTGAAATATTCTCTCCTTCTCATCCATATTGACGGCCACAAACACAACACAACCAAATCACCAATTCCATAAAGAATTCAAAAAGTGTTTGGATTTAACATAAGGTGTGGTGAGCAAATATTAAGCACACTAGTAAACATGAATACTTGGTGAAATCCTTCTGCATTTTAGAGTGATTTAAAGGAGTTCTCCAGAAGTTATAACAAAAGTTGGGGCTAAAAATATACAAGATTTTTATTAAAGTCATTTTGGGTAAAAGAAAATGGTGGTCAAGAGTATTTTTGGGTGAAGATTAAGCCTAGAGTTGAAGCTTCCATCAATCCTTGTTCTTATTTTGATCATTGTGATCTTTCTACACTTCTTGTGGTAAAAGTTTAATGAGTTCTTGTTTATGTTTTCTTTTGATTTTCAATTGTATATGTACATGTATGATATTTGATGATCAAGTAATAAAAATGGCCATGCATGTATAGATCTAGGTTAATTATAGCTAAAATAGTCATCTAAAACAAGTGAAAATATCATAAAAATTATGAGCTGTAATGAACAGTAGGTTTTATAAATTTCTTATATGTTTGTGAGGTTGGATTGAGTAACATCAGGTTTGTAGACAAATCCTTTTGTGACCAACTTGGCAATTGGATGATTTTAGTAAAGGTGAATATATTGAGTGAGAAATGATTCAAAACACCAAAACTAGTGGATTCTGACCTTGCTGTACAGATGGTATAAAAAGTCACAATTACGGACTGAGTCGATTAAAAAGTTAAAACTATGAGACCTAGATAAAATCATCTAGATTCTGAATCAATTAGATAGTCAACCAACTCTTTATGGTTTGTAAATGGCATCAAAAATGGTGAAATTTCAGTCCAAAAAGCTAATGTGACCTTTATGTATAAAAGTAACCATATGTATAAATATAACTAAAAGATGTACTAAAATGAGTTTGAATCTGTAAAGTGGACTTAAAAATAAAGCCAAGCATATAGATATATCAATTATACCATTTACGGTTTATAAATTAACTATTTTTTCGTAAACATAAAGTAAACAAAAATTTACTACTACCGAACACTATACTATGTAAAGCGATTTTTGTAACTAAAACCCGAGGTGGTAGGACCCACTTCTTGGGAGTTTTAAAATGCTAACATACTGATAATAAAAGTATCCCGACCTCGAGAACCCAAAATTTTATAACAAGAGTCATTTACAAGCTTAAATGGGCCATAAGGCCTTATTGGACCACTAGGCCCAATGAAACAAAATGGACTTATTGGACTTAGCTTTAGGCCCAATCTACATGGACCTTACTAATGGGCTAGGACCTGGTCTTTGAGTAATAATATCAATATAATAACTTAATGGGCTTGCTTAATGGGCCTATTGGGCTTTTTGAGCTAATTTAGACAATACTAGTAAAATGGCTAATAAAAACAAGTTAAAAACCTAGAAAACTCTAAGTGTGAAATAAATATGTTGCAAGAGTATGATCATCATATAAACTACATGTATACATATACTTTATTTATTTATGAGTTTTCGTTAATTTTTATCGACTAGAAACCTAAGACCCGTTACAATTTGTATAGGTCTTGGTTGATTGACGCGCCTACTTCCGAAGTTTTTATTCATCGATATTCTCATCCGACATCACTAAGTGAGTTCATAGCCTCGCATTTTTACACTTTAATTGTTTTATAAACCCATCTAGGGAGATTACATAGAATTAACATGTAAGTTGGGTTGGGAGACTTGTTTTTAAAATAGAACACAAGGGAGATTGTATGCTAGTTGCCTCGATTATTATTATAAGTTAGCTTAACTCGCTAGATAAAAGACCTGCGGAAATCATGAATTGTTAACTATCGGGAAATGGTAGACGCTTATACATGAAATAGTACTATTTGGAGCTGTTCCTCTTATCACATTGTTTGGGTGGAGCCACTCCATACCGTGAATGAGCTGGCTATCGCCGTTCAGTGTCGGGAATATGACACAACGGATGCGTTGTATAGAGAATAATATGCACTCATAGCGAGGGTGTATAGTAGGCATACCTTGTTGGGAACCCCAACATAATTAGATGGTAATGTTCAATGTCATGAGACTTATAAATAATCCCCCGATATATAACTTTGTTTGGCCACATCGTTATATCCTGATGAATATTGAGAAACGATACTTGTGTTCGGAAATTTTATTGTTTATATATATAAACTCTATGGATTCACTCAACATTATTGTTGACGTTTTAGCATGTTTTATCTCAGGTCCTTGAAGGTAATTCGGCGATGGAGATTTTGGTTGTCGCTTATGGAAACCTAAATGTTTTGAAGGCCCATTAAATAAAAGTCATTTCGAAGATGATTGCAAAAATGTTGTATGAATTATGAAACAATATGGACCTATGATGTTACTTTTATTTCCGAATGAATGTATTTAAAAAAAAAAAACTCTCCTTTTTCGAGTTGTTTTATCTAAGCTTTGAGTTGCTATATAATACGTAGCACTCCCAAATGACCCTTTCCGCTGAGATATAAAAAAATTGGGGGTGTTACATATTGGTATCTAAACTTAAAGTAAGAGAACCAAAAGATTTAAAAAAAAAACAAAAATGAACGAAAGGATTTTTGAAATCTTTTAACTATAACTGTGCAAGCGAAATCTCCGAATTACCAATGGACAAGAATGAGAAGGAATTATTTATCGATATATATATATATGGAAAAATATATATGTATATAGATTGAACTTTTCATTTTATTGAATATAAATGTTAATTATGTAATTATTTAATACTAATACGAGATATTTATACGACGCAAATTGTCATGGAGAACCCTAATCACCTTAAAGAGCCGAATGAAGCTATTCCCAAAGTGAACCCAGTTGTTCCCGAGCCGAACCAAGTTGCGGATATCCATGATCCCAACGAAATGGTTGACATTCCCGATGATATTGATTTGGTTGATTATGACGACGAGGATCCTAAAGAAGATCCTGAAGAAGATCCCGAGGAAGATGTTGATATTAAGCTCGAGTTGATGTTGCACCGAGATTGATTTGCACCCGAGGCCTACTTTGGACGTTCTACCTAAAAGCCTTATGGATTGTTTGTACTATCCGAGGGGCCTAAATGAGGAAGGAGATTCATCTTCTGCTCGAAGACTCATCATGAATGGCACCTTGGCTTTGAGACGATTTATAGACCTTCCCGTGGCACGACTTAAGTTACGGATGCTGAGTTTGATACAAACCAATAGAGATTGCTCCTCAAATCCAAGAATTAAAACGTGGGAAAAGAAAGGAGTTACTTAATCATATTTGGAGAATTCGAGCGTGCTTTTGGGTAATGTTCCGATAGGGTGTCGTAAATGGAGAACGGGAGAATGCCACAATGAAAAGGTGGCTGACTTGAGACTAAGTTAGAGTGGGCTCGTATGAGCGTGACATGGCTGAAGGAGGTTGCATGTGTCTCAAGGTGGAACAAGAGATTTCTATATGGAGATGGGTTCGCATAAGGCTGTTCCTAAGTACTGCCATCTGAATGATTAGATACTGACGTCCTGAACAAGAAATCAAAGAACTCTACTTCAGATGGGACGCGAGAGACATCACTTACCCACGTGGACCCACTAGTGACTCTTAGTAGATTAGTTTTATTATTTGTAGTATCGTTTGTAAATCACTAACATAAACTGGAGATAACAGTTAGTAGAAACGAGTCTAATAGTTGTATAGCATTAGATGGTGACATGTAATGTGTGACGATACAGCTTTGTGGACTTCGTTTTGTGAATAATGAAATTACTATCAGATTTTGAATTCTAAAATTCTACCGTGTTCGTTGTTATCTTTCTTTTCTTGTTCTTTTAACTGTCTATTAAATTGTTTGTGCAATATTGAATGAAACTCAATATATTTGAATTGATGTTGTAATTTTCTTCTCTTCGTATTCTCAATCGCCATCGATATCAGGATCTCATACGATTTTTGTCTAAAACTCTTTCCTATCAGATTGTAATCGCTCCACCCATTCATTTTTGTGAACCACTATTGACTACTCCTCATGCAAACCCACTTATGGATTTTATAAGTTAATATAATACACCTGAGAAAATTTTTTTAAAATTCCATCATTTTATACGAGTTATTTTATTTGAGACTTATAAATAGTCGTTATCAACAATAAAGATTCTTAATAAACATCTTTGTAAATTAAAATTACTTTTCATACTATGAACTTCCTGTAACAATCATTTTGATTTCCATCTTATAATAAGCATGGTTATACTTTAAATCTAGATAACACTAGTTGTGACGAACTGAGCAATTGCATTGCTATTCCTAAATTATACATAGTCCGTAGCACCTAAGTATAATTTATAAGGGGCCATGGCAAGGCGGAATAGTAAGTCACCGTAAGATTTTAAAAAGGACAACCTTTTAAACCGTAATTCGAAAGAATAAAAAATGCTATGCAAGTATTGACAAGTTAGGGACATCAACATACGTGCCCTTATCCTTTCCGAATTAAAAGAAACATCTTTGATCGGTCTTCACTTGAAAATTGTTAATTCTACAAACTCTCTTTTCCTTTCTTTTTCATCATGAAATTCTTAGTAAGACACTTATCCAAATTATCGACTGCTGATACCACTGAAGTTTCGACGTTTCTATCCTTTCTTTTCGACTAATCCTCCTTTGAGTAACGTGGGTAAAGATCCGAGATGCCTTCGGATGTGAATAACGAATTATGAAAGTATGGGGTTTATGCATACCCAACATGGAAGCGTCTCTCATTTGTACTCAACATTCACCCCGTGTTAAACACATATATAGCGCCACCGAAGATAATGAACTTTTTGGCGATGACTTCCGCATCTTCAATTGCTAACTCTGTCTCTTGATTCCCTTGACTCGAGAAAGGTTGGTAATGTTTTCCTACTCAAGTAAATCATACAGGAATTGAAGGAGAAGCTATGGTTGGAGACGTCCTATTAATTCCGAGACTCTCCCGAGGTATTTCCCGAAGAATTACCGGGACTTCCGCCACCAAGGCAAGTTGAATTCCGTATTGATCTTATTCCCGGTGCTGCACCGGTGACGCGTGCACCATATCGTTTAGCACCATCCGAAATGAAGGAGTTGTCCAAGCAACTGCAAGAGTTGTTGGAGAAAGGTTTTATTCGACCGAGCTCGTCACCGTGGGGAGCTCCGGTATTGTTTGTGAAGAAGAATGATGATCGTTCAAATATGAATTGATTATCGAGAACTGAACAAGTTTACGATCAAGATCGATATCCATTTACCACCTGAGGATTGATGAAATTATTTGATCAGACACAAGGTTCCTAGTGTTTATTCGAAGATTGATTTAATACGGTCTTGTATATCATCAACATCGTAAATCGCGAGAAGACATTCCAATTACAGCATTTAGAACTCGTTATGGACATTATGAGTTTCAAGTAATGCCTTTTAGACTGACTAATGCACCTGCAGTATTCATGGACTTGATGAATTGCGTGTGCAAGCCGTATCTTGATAAGTTCGTGATTGTATTCCTTGATGACATTCCTGATTTATATCCAGAAAAAGCAGAAGCAATGGTGAACATTTGAAACTATCTTGAATTTTGCTAATGAGCGGAAAGTTGGTACGCTAAGTTTTCAAAATGTGATTTTTGGCTTGATTCCGTGCAAATCCTTGCCATGGTATCGATAGTATGAGTTTTCATTGATATCCTGCGAAGTCGAAACCATATAAAAAATTAGGCGCACCGACTACACCAACGAAAGTGCGACAATTTTTTGGGTTTTGGGCAGGCTATTATCGAAGTTTTATTAAGAGTTTTCTCTAATATCCAAAACCCTTAACTAAACTCACCCAGGACAAATATAGCCGAATGGTGGGGCGACGACGAAGAGGAGGCATTCAAACATTGAACTGAAATTGTGTAGTGCGCTAGTTTATATTTAACGACTACCCGCGGCAGCGAAGACTTTGTTGTGTAATGTGATGCATCTCTTAAGGGATTTGGAGCAGTTTTTAATGCAACGAGAAAAAGGTGATTGCGTACGCCTTAGGCAACATAGAAAAATGAGGAAATACTATAATAATACGACCATGACTTGGAATTGGGGGAGCAGTGGTTTTTACCTTGCGACAATGGAGACATTTATTATACGGCACTAAGTGTACGGTATACACCGATCACAAAAGCCTACAATATATTTTGGATCAGAAAGAGCTAAATATGAGGCAGCGTAGATGGATTGAACTTCTGAGTGATTACGATTGTGTTATTCGTTATCACCCGGGAAAGGCGAATGTTGTCGCTGATGCGTTGAGCAGGAAGGATAAGGAACCGATTCGAGTGCGTGCTTTAGTGGTGACGGTACATAACAATTTACCCGAACAAATTCAAAATGCACAAGTTGAAGCGTGCAAGGAGGAAAATATTGGTGCTGAAGGATTTCGTGGCGAAGGGGAGCCATTTGAAGTTAGATCCGATGGTACAAAATGTCTGAAAGGACGAGTATGGTTACCCTTATTTGGAGGATTGAGAGGCCTAATCATGTCGGAATCTCATATATCAAAATATTCCATTCATCCTGGATCGGATAAAATGTACCATGATTTGAGGAAGTTATACTGGTGGCCGAATATGAAAGCTGACATTGCGACATATGTCAGTAAGTGCTTGACAAAAAATGTGCTAAAGCAAGGCTGAACACCAAAAGCCGTCAGGATTACTTCAGCAGCCAGAAATTCCTGTTTGGAAATGGGAGAGAATTACAATGGATTTCATTACAAAGCTTCCAAGAACACCATCTGGATATGATTCAATTTGGGTCATTGTTGACCGATTGACTAAATCTGCTCACTTTATTCCGATGAATGAGAAGTATAAAATGGAGAAGCTTACTCGATTGTATTTGAAGGAGATTGTTTGTAGGCACGGGGTGCCCGTGTCAATTATTTCGGACCGAGACCCTCGTTTCATATCAAGGTTTTGGAGATCTCTTCAAAAGTCATTGGGGACAAATTTAGATATGAGCACTGCTTACCATCCTGAAACTGATGGTCAGAGTGAAAGAACGATACAAACATTAGAAGACATGTTGCGTGCTTGCGTGATTGACTTTGGGTAAGTGGCTGGGATAACACACTTACCTTTTCTGAATCTCATACCAATAATAGTTTATCACGCTAGCATTAAAGCGCAAACCTTTTCGAAGATCTATACGAAAGGAAATGTAGATCGCCTGTATGTTAGAGTGAGGTTGGAGATGCCCAACTCATGGGACCAGAAATGATTCGCGAAACGACAGAGATGATTGTGCAAATCAAGAACCGATTATTGCTTGCTCGTAGTAGACAGAATAAAGGGCCTTTCTTCACACGATCTTGGGCTTCCAGAAATAAAATGGCCCGTTCTTCAATACTTGGGCCTGCATCAACTTCCCACTCCTCTTGCATAACCTCCCATTTCCTTACCTAATACAACTGTCATGGCATCAGTGCCATGATCAACCTTCAAGGTTCCTTCTTTGATCTTGTCCTCAGTTTCTTTCTGGACACACATCATAGGAAATAGGTTATTATATGAAAACGAACATAATAATAAAATTTGCAGTCAAACTTAGTTCAAATAGAGGGTGACTAGATTAGAGTAGTTCTGGATATTCTCCGTCTTTGTTTACCCTTCATTTCAACCACAGTGTACCACGCGAGGGTTCTTCATCTGGTTCAATTTCTTTTTTTCGATCTTATAAACATCAAATACATACACATGTAAGTTAAACCAATATAAACGAAAGTCTGATGCTATTAAACGCAAATGTGCAAATGTGTAATCTTACCATTTTCTCTTTCACAAGTGCGTATCCACCTCGTCTGTGATAAACCGTCAATTTTAAGTCGTTATTTTATTCTCGGGTATTAAATATATTTTTCAATTTTATGACGAGATATGAACTCACGACTAACCGAGAGAATTAGGGCTTACATTTGTAATTTACGCGACGTTTACAAAGAACCGGCGAATTCTACATTAAGCATCGACGCTTATATTTTCAAAATGCCATAAAAATAATTTTATTATATTCGTTTTTATTTTTCGTGCCTCGTACTATTTTTACGTTTTACGAAAACGACTACAAATCGTATATTTTTAAATATCAGACTTTGATAATACCCGTATTTACAAAATGTGGGACAAGTTTTTA
>BQNB010130333.1:0-17878 GCA_026074375.1 Tanacetum coccineum
ACTCTAAATCTTATAAATCATTCATAAAGCCTTATAAATCATTCATCTCTAAGTAACAATACTCAATTTATCATTTCGATCTTAGTTATTTTTGCCATATTTTGTTGTTATTATCAAAAAATTTTTTTTTTGCCCCTCACAATTGAATTTCCTGGTTCCGCGACTGACTGTATGTAACACTAGCGGGAAACGTATCAACTTCATTAACAACTAGAATATACAAGAGACAGGAAAAAACATTACAATAAGTATATTAAAAATTAGATTAGTCAACACAACACGTACAATAGGAAGTCAATCATTCGTTTTTTGAATCGTAAACAACCGTAGTGTAAAATATTACTAACCTTAGACATTGTGACAACGTAAAGGGGGTTTGAATGTAACTAATCGGTTGTGATGATTGAGTGACTAATAAACGGTGATTGCAACTAAGAGAAAACGAGGAAGAAAATGATTGGGAAGGTTGTTACCACATGCGAGACGTTTCGGGTTCGAGACTCACCGTGAGGGTTTTCCCTCGGGAGTAAAAAATGAGTGGTGTTTATCCTTTAAGGCCAATGTTCGAGCCTTGCATACTGCCTAATTGGGTGTCACTGTGAGCTCGGATCACTGACAACTAACTTGCCGTTCTAAAAAGAATAAAACTAAGGCTAAAATTTGAATGAATAAACATAAATACTTATTTTCCACTTTTTGATTCGCAATATACCGTAATGGATTCGTAAATCCAAAGTCATGTCACATGTGGCATAGAGACGCGTAACGATCGCAATCTTACATGATTTTATTGGTAGATGATGTTATCTGATCGTTACTGTAGGGAAAATTCAGCATTAAACAATATCTATATCGAAATTTAGAAAAATTAACCAGCAATTTTATGAACTACTTTAAAGAAATTTTTGGCAAAAGTTAAGGATAAATTTTAGCAAAATGAAGATGAGTCAGTAAAAATTACCCCGCATAACTGGCACATGTGACTAACTGGGTGTTTGTTTCAGCTTATATACGGGCTTATGAGCTTATTTGATTTTGATTTATACACCACATATGCATTTTTATGGTGTGCACATCACTTTGTGTGGTGTGCGTATCATGATACGGATCAAGGAGGAAGCCGACTTAGCCCAACCCAAGCTGAGCCCGCTGAAAGTGGCTAGGGTCGGCTAAATGTTTTGAAGATCCAATCCAACCGAAACTTCCAAGTTATTTATTTTAGTCAAAGTCAAATATGCGTAGTCAATAAAGGCTGTTACGAAAACATTTAATTTACAATTAATTACATGTTTAGGAATAGGAAAGTTAAATCAATCTATATTTAGATTGATTCTTATTGTCCTATAAATATCGAGACTATTCTTTGTATTGAGGGATGTTTTTTTAAGAATTGAATAAAGAATTTCTCTCGAACACGTTTTCGTTTCTTGTCTCATTCGGTTGGACAGGAGAGTACTATACGCCGCCGATTGTTACTTGGTTGGCCAAGAACGATTGCCGCTAGGGTTACGCCTAGGTTTATCCTTTTTACCCACTCGTATACGAATCCGTATCATTTGGTATTCAGAGCACAGGTAATCTCAAGATGTCGGGGAATACGAATGATCATCACCGCCTCAATGGCCGTAGATTTCGCCGTCAGAGGCTAAAAGGCATGAATGGCGTTGCATCCTCGCGCGATTCGCTGCGAGGGATTGAAAGTACTTCGTCGCAACGGGTTCGTGAACTTGAATCAATCCGTTCGATAGATTACGAAAGATCAGTATGAAGACACATCACGCGACTCAACTGTCTGTAAGAATATTGAAAACGGTGAGGTGTAGGGGGGTGTGAATTCGAAATGTTATTTTTCAATGGCGTCTTTCCCTTTCCTACATATCTATTTACTTTTTTTCTTATCATTATGCATCAACGTTTATCCCACCTCAAACTTTGACACTATAAATGACCTTGCTAAAAACGATCTTGTCACCGGTCTTCCAAAATTCAAAAACTAAAAGATCATTGTGTTCCTCTTGTGAGCAAGGAAAATGCAAAGGCATCTCACCCCACCCAAAACAGTTCAAAATTCTAAGCAGAGGTTAAGAGGTTACACATTAGTCAGCTCCAGCAGATGGAGTTTGTGTGGGGGTCCATACACTCTCTCTATCGATGCTCTGTTGCGACACAGGCATAAATTGTCGGTAAGTCGATCCATAGTTTTAGCGACGCTGCACTCATGTGTCATCTGATACTTGGACTCTTGCATCAGGTCTCTGTTCGACTGTGTGTGTGTGTTTGTTTGCATGTCTGCAAAATCAATATAAGCGCAGGAATGAGTTTGCATAGCCGACGTATGAAGTGCTATGAATACCCCTGTGCTGCATAGGAGTTTGTCTGTTGTGTGCGCTTGTTCTGACGCAGAGACAGTGCGACTGCGCTCAAATATATGTATGAGAAGAACCTCACTGTTATCAGCTGACTCTACATATATCACACAATGTGATGCATATATTTCCTTAGAACGACAAGATGGTTGAGAGATTATTACTGTCGGCGTTATGTCCTTATTCGTGTTGTCTATCTTAGTAAAGATGTTCTGTCTTATTGTGTGTATGGTGGGGATCGAAGGAGTCGCTCTCTCATGTGTATCAAACCAATAATGCGAGTCCAGAAAGGTGTGATATACTCTGAAGATAAAGTGTAGTAGCCGGGAGCTTGATGTTGGAAGCGACATGCTCTTGATAGCGAGGCGATGTAGTGCGGTTGTAAAAGTAGAAATGTCGTTTAGTCTCACTCGCTAGAAGAGTGTCTAGACTGTAGCGCTCTCGACGTGCTCGTAGTTCACGCAGGTCGTGAGGTCGATTTATACAATTCCTATAATGTACCTATATAAGTGATGCCTTGAAATTGCATAACGCGAAACTCTCATGAGATAATCCAGAAAACCGGTTACGGTAGAGGAATTTTATTTATGAGTTTTGAACGTGTTGTATGCGTTGTGGATTAGAGGAAAGTAGAACAAAACTATATCACGTTTTATGGCCTCATTGTGGGTCTTCGTACTGATATCTCTGCATCGTTGATTGTATTTGCAACAATATACTCTTTCCATTGATGTTGTAGGTTGGCAACTCAAAGTGGGAAACACACATACTATTGGCATAACAGCGGAAAATCAAACAACTCGTTTTGGCTCATTCTAGCGTGCCACAAATCGGCTACAAGCACTGTTCGGGTCGGCTTCCAATCAAAGCGAACACAGCCTCTATCGGGTCTCGCCAACTCACAACAACTCTCCTCCACTCCAATGTTTTAAATGTCAAGGCAATAGCGTTCACTATTAAAGAGGCGTTTATTGGTCAAAAATAAACAAGTCCTATCACACTTATTGTATGAATGAAGTTAATCCACTTTATGAAACCGAAGACGAGCCGAGACTGAAGTTGTTTACCCTGATAGGGTGCTGCTCTCCTTGTTACCGCCGATTTGCTTAAACACTGCTGTCTTGATCAAGGATTACGTCCCACTTGGCTTCGAACTGACCATATTTTTCAGTTACTCAATGCTCTAACAACTAACGGAGTAAGGTTTTGCATATAATTATTTGATTGTGGTCCACTTTCTGGACTAATGTAGTGTATTCGCTTGTTACCTGTCTATTAGTTGTGTCGTAAGAACCAATATAGACCATGGGTTGTGATATAGTTGAGTTGAGTGAAATGATATGTGTGCCTCAATTGTATAGCTGTGATACATAGTCATCCCGTAGACTCTCTTGGCATGTTCAATTTTTAGATACTAGTGTTGCTGTCAAAGGGGGTTATATAATTTTCTTGTCTACAACTGGTTAATTGACTCCTGCCTGGTTGTCTGTTGATCCAATCTTGTTTGTCCTAACCGAGTCGAGACCCAATAAGTATTATCAGTTGAAAACAAAACGAGTTGCCGGTGTCGATAGGTTGTATATCTAAAAGAAGAGAACGAACTCATGGTCAAGACAGAGTTTATTTGTTGGGGCGAGTCTCATGGGTGTCGTGACGGATGAGTACGTCTAGTTGAAAGTCAGTGTTGTGCTCTGAATAGCTCTAGTAAATACTAGAGTTATAATCGATTAATATAAAATGATGGCTAGTTCTAAAGCCCGTTGAGATGTGTCTCATTGCGTTAGCATCTTTAAACCCGAAAGAGCTCACTAGATCATCCTCGGATCGCTCGCGGTGCAGAAATAGTGTCGCTCGAATATCATAGACCCGACACTTGGATTCGGGGTAAGTTAGTTGTGCTAGGCTCGTTCAGAGTCTAATCATAAATATCTCATCCGGTTGTCTTTGGGCTTGTAAGTATAATCTCGCTCCGATATAGACAGAAACAACTGCTCAGGGTAGACGATAGATTTTGTATCACACTACTGTTCTAAGCGTAATGTGTCAGGGTGATGTGGCTATTTAGAGGTATTGGTGGCATCAGATCGACGTTTAAAGGTGGTGTTCCCATCCTGTGACTGTTACCTAGATATTGCTCAGCGAAGTCAGCTCTGTCAGCCATTTGTGTCTGTGTTCTAGACGTGAAATATTCGTGACATGTGTCTGTGTTCTGAGAGTGAAAAGTATTATAATATCTCTATGTCGATCAGTGAGGCACAGCAACCGAGATCTCGCCTGTATACACTCTCTCTATAGCATTTGATCTATCCTTTGTTCCTGCTGTAAATTTGCTCACGATTAACTGTTGAGTGAGTGCTCGTCTGAAATGAAAGAGATGATGGTGAGCTAAACGAAGTATATATATCGCAATCGCGCGGTGCCAGAGTGTCAGAAATATCCGCCACCCGCCTAAGGAGCATGAGTCGTATTGTGTGATACTCCAGAGGGTGTGTATGTGCACGAGTGTTAGAGTGTATCTCGTGTGTAAAGGATCGCACCCTTTGCTACTCCATCGCGGATACACTCACGCTTGTGAACGGTGTGAATGTGCTCTCTAAGACCAACCAGGATCGGTGGAGCGTCCTGAGTTGCATCGATGCGAAGTCATTGAATGTTATTCAACTCAAACTGGCCTCATCGGGTGATATTATTCGTATATAGGATACTACTTCGAAAAGGTATTCTAGCTTCCGTGATCCTGCACGACGAGTTTGTGAAAATGTGTAACGCCGTGTCTTTGCAACACTCCCTCTGTTGTTCATGTGGATCGAGGCTAAAGTCTATACTTCTTGTGCCTAAGTAATAGAAGAGGTGTACCTCGTGTGGTAACGAGTAGTAGTGGCGTACATCGGATTCGAACGCAGATAAGCACTGTAGAGTATCCTCGCTGTAGAAGTGAATCGTCACAAAGAGGCTTGGGGATTGTACGAGTGGTGGGGAAAACCGCCTATTTAAAACAAAGATGGGTATGTCGACATGCATGGTATTGAATCTAATGCAAAGGCGGAGTGTGTGTTCGAGTCAAAAGGCATTGATGTATGTGTTGTTAGCTTCTCTTCCGGATACCATAAACCTCTTACGTTGAAGAATGGGTGTCTGTGTTGTAAAATTCAAGATCTAAGAGCGAGATGATCTAGAACGCAGCCAAAGTATGAAGAGACGAGGCATTCGTATGGAATACGAACAAGAGAACAAAGCGTTCATCGCAGCACGTGTACTAACCCTAGTTGCGAACGCCACTCGTCTTGGTGTTATTACATGAAGTGGCACAAGCTTTCACGTGTTTGGCGTCATTTTACCGTCGGTTCATTCGAAGTGACAGATAGGGTTTGTGGTTGATCGTTTGCCACCTGCAAGACGGATAGGAATATATATGAAGCATCCTTCAGATTGCTTGCGCTGCCTGTGAACATATGTGGGATGTAGTTGTATAAAAGTTATAATAGAAGCAAAAGTTATGTGTCGGTGAAATAAAATTTTTGTCATTAGATCATCGTCGAACATACCAAAGAATTGGCCCGTTTTCATCGTAGTGGTTCTTCAAAAAACTACTGGTGGTACTCGCTCGCTCTCTTTGTGTCTTGACTATTCATGTGCACACCGTGTTCTTGGCTGATGTTGTTAGTGGAGGAGTTCAGGGGTGTTGCGTGCGTTTGAGTTGTGATGTTGTGTGTAAGCCAGTAGCGAAAAGGATACTGTTGAGAGACTGACTGGTAACTATGACTCAGTCAATATGTTGGTCTTTGTAATACATATTCCATAAATCGTGAGTATAAAGGCAAGATCCCAAACCAAGGAAAAAAGAGGCGATAGAGGTCACACGCAAGTGTGAGAGGCATCAACGATAGGTTGGGATGCGTGTACGTGTCATTGGTTATTCGGGTCAAACCTGAAGTCGGTTTCATGTCGATGCTGGTATCATTCCCTATAAGACTATTTTCTACACCTTATTTTATTATATATATAATGGCTTCGCTTGATTCATAAACTTAACAGGAAGTCAAGATCAAAAGAATGAAAGATAGTCACCAACAGTACCGACTATGTTGTAATATGGCTATATGTACTAAATAAAAAATTGACTAAAAATACCCCTATTTTTAAAAAATAAACTTTATTTCTAAAATCAATATACCTTACCAAATCGCATACTTAGTGCATCGCATATCATAGTTTGTCTACGTTCAAAATTTATACCAACATTAAATATTACTTACCTACACTTAAAGATCATCAAACTCTCCTACAAACATCACTATACAAAAGCCACAATTGAATAAAAATACAGACTTGATCTTAATACGAATCTCTCAACATACTGAAACCCTTCGAATGAATCCGACGGGTTAAATATGACCGCACCTTGTACCGTAGAAGAAAAGTACTGCTGCACATTCACGGCAATCCCCCCACAACACTATTTTAAATGATCGTTGGCGATGAGCCACATTATCCTCCCGCATAGTTAAATTGTCAACACAATTGTTAACATTGTAAATGGTGTCACGCTTGTAGACGCACGCGACTATTCATGTTTATAAGTCTACCTGTCCAACAATATGTATCTACATCATCAGATATCGACCCCAGTTCTTGGCTGTGTTAGAAAAACAGCTGTATTGGCAGGACACGCCCTATCCATCTCTGTTCTCAACCCTATGCCATCTTGTATCTTAAGATGCGATTGATTTGCACTACACGTTCCCCTCGGGCCGCAATGAATACGGATCTTCGGATGGTATGCGTACTAGTCTGCGTGAATTCATATGGCAACTTTTTGTATGTTAGTTAATTGACATCCACGTGTGTGCTGCTAACGCAGCAAGGTTAGTACCAAGGTCCTCACGAGCCTAGCGATGTCGATCAACTATTTTAATAATCAAGTCCATTTACCGCTGTTAGAAATCATTGTAAGGAAAAAAGTGGTATATGGATAACTTGTGATCCCGTTGTACTCCAATGGGAGGAGATCAAGAGCAGGTCTTGGCCCGCTGTGATTTTGCGAAGAAAGAATGGGGGGGGGTGTGATCAAGTGTCGGAGATGCAACCTATAAAAGATAGAGTTGGAGTGGATTGGGGGGGGGGGGGTGGGTGGGTGTCGGGTTGGGGGGGTGGGGGGGGGGTGGGGGAGGGGGGGGTGGGACAGGTTTGGGCGGGGGTGATGTGGGTTCTTTGTTTGGATGTTAGTTATTGTGGTAAGGTGGTTGTCTGGTGAGTGGGTTTAGTGGGGTTTTGGGTTGGAGGGTTGGGTTCGGTTTGGTGTAGGGTTGGTTAAAGTTGTTAAAGGAAAAGTGAATAAGGTAAGCACAAAAGAAGAAGCAAGTTTAAAAAAAGGTAAGAAAAGGTGCATGTAAAAAGGAGGAAGCAAAAGTGTAGCAAAAAGTAGAAGAGGGTAAAAAGAAAGGTGTAAAGAAAAGTATAGGATGTCGATAAAAAAGAAAAGTAAAAAAGTAAACAAAAGGCTAAGTAAGAAGTAGAAGAGAAAAGTAAAAAGTAAGTAGTACAGAAGAAAAAAGAAGAAAAGTAAAAGTAAGTAAAAAAGAAGAAAGATCGAAAGGAAAGGGAAGGAAGTGAACAGAAGGAAGAAGGTACAGAAAAGCAACGGTAAGTAAAGTAGTAAGTAAAAGGTGAAAGAAGGAGAAGCAAAAGATGTAGCATCTAGCTAAGAAAAAAGAGGTTTAAGAGTAGTGGAGTAGTAGTTCAGTGTCGGTCGAACGCTTCCATATACTTAAGTAAGACTTAGTGTCTCCATCCCTCTCGCTCCCTACTACCTCCACTAACTACCTACTACTCACCCACCCCCCTCTAGTCTCACTACCTCCTGCATACGTGTGTTGTATGCCCCTCCTGCATCCCTTGGTCGTATGCCACCGCCCAGATGCTCAAGCTCTGTCCTTCATTACAACGAGCAATTTTGAGACCGTCTAAGCCAATATGACAGCATCTCCGACTCCTGACAGCTAGAGCATGGGTCTGGTGAGGGCGTCGGCGTAGTTAAATTGGGTCAGTGTTCCGTTACTTTCCATACTCATAAACTACACCAGAACGTTCTATAAGTAAAGATTTTCGGGATCCCTCTACCCAGATATACTACCCTAGACAGTTTGATTTTCCTACTTTCCTACCCATCACAATCAATACTCGCTCCCCCTACCTGTTCTCTGTCTCTTCATCTCCTCCTCCGCGCTGGGGCCTTGGAGTCCGAGCATTCCGAACTACCTACCCAAGCTGCCCGGCCTTCCATCAGAAAGCGAACCCGACGCGTCGCAGGAAAGCAGCACAGAGACGTTCCGACGCCAAAGCGTCGAGAACGGCAAGACGAGAAATAACACGCGATAAACGTGAACAGGTCCACGAGAGAGAGTACCCAAGACCAGAAACAAAAGAGTGTATCATACATCAGGAGCGAAAGAAAAGTGAAAAGGATATACTAAAGAATAAGGACCAACCAGTAGTAGTGACAAGTACCTGTTTGTTAAGTTTATTAATCTGTAGATATACAGGGGACGAAGAGTAAGGTCTGAAGCCAAGGGAAAGCGCTTTGGTAAGAAACAAGTGAGTAAAGCAGGATACAACAACAAAAAAGAAAGCACTAGTACATCATGTGAAATAGAAAATACAAAGTTAACATAACGACATAATAAGAAGCTGGCAAAGAACGCACGTTAGACGTCCGCAACGCACACGACAACATCCTCCCAACAAACCATCACCCCCGCTACTGCCACCTACAAAGTCATTCGAACCCAACTATCCCACCCCATAACACGACAATCCCAACATACCCATCTCTACCCTCGCTCCTCCCTCCTCCACCTACACTCACTCCTCCCAACCCTCCCCTCCCTCCCTTTCCACTTACACACCTCCCCCGCCCTCTACCCCGACCTAAAGTCGGGCTTCCTATCAGCTCCCTCTATCTTCCCCACTTTCCAACAATCACAGCCGCAGCACTCATCCATGAGAGCCAAGGGAATTTGTGCTCAGCCCCATACACCCTTCTCTTCTTCGTGTGTGTTCCGCTCACTTCCCCACCCCCCTACCTCCCTCCTACATGCTATCTCTATCCTTTTTGCCTTAGTATCCTGACACCCCTATCTCCACGCATATCATTTAAGATGCGCTGTCTCTCCCTATGCACAGGCTGATTGCTAATGCTACTCCCTTCAAGAGTACATTCGGCTCCCTCGTGATGCTCAAGTTTCTTAGGCGTGAAACAAAAAACAAAAGGCCCCACCCTGGCGGTTGCCTCATCCCCCACGTCCTCTTTCCCTTTTTATCTCTTCGGTCCCTTCCTCCTCTCTGCCGTCTCCCTCAGGGTCCTCAATGTAAACAAGAACCCCTAACTCAGACCCTTACCTTTTTCCATCGCTTATTACGTCTCTCCGCACCTCTCCCTTCTAGCCCCCCCTTTCGATGTGTCTATCCTATCTACCGCTCCGGGCACAGCCGCAATATCGCGCCTCGTCCCCTCCCTCTACTCACTGCCGTTCCTTTCTTCATCTGAGACCCCCCTCCTATTTTCCCCTACTCAGCGTACCTGTTGTTGCCACCACCAAACACGTTCCTCTCTGGCTATCCCCGAACACAATTCCTCCCTTTGCCGCCATGGGACCCACAGTTCTAACGGTCCCTGTTGGCTCGCTTGTCCCCCACTCTCCATAAACAAGTCTCTCCCCAATCTACTAGTTGAATTCCGCAAATCCAGCCCCTCTCCACCCCTCCCACTTCCTGCTCTCCCTATAGCCATTCTCTTTGAGATCCCTTGCAATCTCACCGCGCGTTCCTCTCACCAACCTCTCCTCCCCTCAACTCGACAACCCAACCAACATCCTACATCGCTGGTCCGCTTCCATATTCTCATAACAGGACACACGTCGGAGGTACATGGGTACGATCTCTCGAACTCGCTATTGCCTTCCTTTGATCTCGCCCAACCGTATGATTTACCAAATCTGACCCGATACTCAGAACCTCTTACTCAGATCATAAGCTTCTTTCAATGCGCGTAGGAAACAAAGTCTTGTTTAATATTTGCGTTCGTCGCTTTGCGTCCTCCCACCTCCATACTCCCCATTCCCACCTGGAGCGCCACACACTGTGTCTTGCCGAACATGCTTGCTTCCCACTCCTACAGAACCTTGATGACGTCTTTTGCCCAACGCCGCACTCTCCGCATTTAAAATTTCTAGTATATATTTTATCTGAAAATCAACAAAATACAAAAAATTTTAACCTCAACTCACTCGCAAAATAACAAAATTATAAAAATCTCACGACTGAAACCTCTCTATATAAAAAACAAAATACAATAATCCAAATTCCGCTCCAGTAAACAAAAAATACGAAAATATAATTCTTCTCCGACTATGTCTCTCGACAATCGAACTTCTCCATACTTGCCGCTAGCCTTGAGAAATGTTGCTATTAATCTTTCTCTAAACCACAGGTGAATAACATAACCAGTCTTGAGCCCGGAGAGTTTCAATCATGCTTTCAAAATACCATGCTATCTTCCCCCCACCATGGTGATCCCACTGGGTGTAGAGGAATAATCACAACAAGTAAAGTTAAAGCGGGAGGTGGGGTAAGTGTGTACGCTTCTTCGGTACGTCTTATAGCTTTTCCCGATACTGTAGCCCTCAATATTCAATAAGTTACGGTAACCTGTCCGATGCTGCAATTCTGCAAAATTTCCTTTCGGGGATGGAGTCGAGAGAACGGAGATTTCTTCAGTATAACATATATGCAGGGCTCATCCCTCTCCTCCTTCATTTTTTGCTCTCTTACGACTCTAAGTAAAATGTCAGGTTAGGACTCGGTCTCCAAAGAAGGTAAATGTTCATTTATGTACATTTATCTAAACATCGGGGAGAATGGGAGGCTCATATCTTCTCGATCTTGAGCAAAGTATCTATAAACATTCAATTTTTGAATGCTCAAGAGAAGTTCTAAGGAAAAATGATGGTAAATAAGATATATCTCACATATTTTCTTGTTGAGCACAATTTTTCAAGATATTTTCAAAAAGAAAAAATATTCTAAATTCTTTCAATAATTATTGTGCTCAATAAACTCCCACTCCAAGTTTCATCTGTTCTATAATTGAGGGGGGAGTATAAATGTTTGATTCATTCTGCATGCACTCCTGTTTTCTCCTCAGACTTAGTTAGGCTCATGTGATATTCCGGACATTAACTTTGTGTTGTAATCATAAGTTGTCAAAATAATTGTAAAAACATATGCAATTTTTAAGGGGTGGAGAAATAAGTGAATTAAAATGTGATCAAATACGGTCGATTTGCCCTTATTAGGTTATAAATCTGCGCATCCGTGCAGAATAAATGAGAAGTGTTATTACAGTGCTTAGTTTACGTCGAATCACAGGTAACCCGGCTAGATTTTCTTACAGGGAATACTTTCTTTTAATATCTCGTTGAGCTAGCACAACGGAATCCATCGACAAACGGTTCGGAAGATGCTGGTTCGGGGTTTTCTTTTCCGATCATTAATAGCCCTCAAAGACATATCCGTTGGTGGGGACACCTTTACAAGCCCCCAAAGTCGGTTTTTCGATATCAACTACGCTAGATAGCGGGTGGAGCATCTTTCGGGTTTAAAGATGCTAACATGATAAAATTATCGCCATCGATTTTTAAATGTATAAGTGTTACGTTTGCCATCTTGTTCTTTAATACTCGTCAGGTCCGCTTATATCCATGGAGCTGCTTTTTAAATGTATAAGTGTTACGATAGCCATCATGTTTTACTCGACGGTCGTATAACCATGGACGCCCTAACAAAATATGACATGCATCCATCAGAATAACCTCACACCATAACTCGTCCGTATACTTATTTCCAATGGAAAAGTGTACTAGACAACGATGAGTAACTTTGACATGATTTCCCTTTTTGAGCCAAGTAAGTTGATATGGGTCTGGATGATTCTGTATTGGAAGACCTAATTTTTCAACCATGGTGGTAGACACCATATTCTCACAACTTCCGCCATCAATAATTACAGTGCAAACCTTACCCTTAGCTGTGCATTGAGTACGAAAAATATTAGTTCGGGAGCCACGTGGTATCGTCATCTTGATCAAGGACAACAATGTTGAGCAATCGACGGGTAACAAGGAGCTCACCCCGATCAGGGTAAACAACTTCAGTCTCGGCCTCGTCTTCGGTGTCATAAAGTGGATCAACTTCATCAATAAGTGTGAGGACTTGTTTATTTGGACAATCCCTCTTTAAGTGACCTATTCCTTGACATTTAAAACAACGGAGTGAGGAGGTTGTTGGAGTTGGTGAGACGCCGATAAGGGCTGGTGGTTCGGCTTTGATTGGGCCGACCCGAACAGGGCCTGTAGCCGATTGTGGTGCACGGCTAGAAGAGCCAAAACGAGTTGTTGTTTTCTGTTTTGCCAATAGCTGTTTTTCCACTTTGAGTGCCAACCTACAAACATCATGAAACGAGTAATATTGTTGCAAATAAACAACATCAGAGATATCAGTACGAAGACCACCCAGAAAACGTGCAATAGTTTGTTCTTCGTTTTCCTCTACGCCACAACGCATACGAACACGTTCAAACTCAGAAATAAATTCCTCTACCGTAAGGGTTTGTTGTTTGAGGTTGTGAAACTCCAGATATGAATCTTGCTTGTGAGTCACGGGCAAGAACTTTTTTTCCATGAGCCGCTTCATCTTGTCCCACGATTCAACCCGATGTTTACCTTTCCGGTACCGTTGATTTTGCACATGATCCCACCATAAAGAAGCAGACTTTTTTAATCGAATAGCAACGAGTTTTACCTTGATATGATCAGGTGTGTCACGAAGATCAAATATACGGTCCACTGTGCGTAACCAATCAAGAAAATCATCCGGGCATAAACGTCCTTCAAATTCTGGGATTTCTGTGCGAATACCCAAGGAGCGGATCAGATCAGTCTTTGGTGGTGCTGGGGATGGCCGACGGTGTCGTTGGAGAGGGGCCCGCTGGCGCGGATGACGCTGGTGAAAAATATTTTCGAATTCACTACCTTCGTTTTCATATTCTTCGACAGTTGAGTCGGTTGATGTGTCTTCATACTGTCTTTCGTATCTATCGAACGGATTGATTTCAAGTTCACGAACCCGTTGACGAAGTCTTTCAATCTCGACATCGCGAGGATCACGCTCGTCATGCCTGTTGCCTCTGGCGGCGAATCTACGGCCTTGGCGGTGATGATCTTCGTTCCCCGACATCTTGAGATTACCTGTGCTCTGAATACCAAATGATACGGATTCGTATACGAGTGGGTAAAAAGGATAAACCTAGGCGTAACCCTAGCGGCAATCGTTCTTGGCCAACCAAGTAACAATCGACGGCGTTGTTCTCCGGCCAACCGAATGAACAAGAAACAAAACTGTTTCGAGAGAAATTCTTTATTCAATTCTTAAAAAAACATCCCTCAATACAAAGAATAGTCTCGATATTTATAGGACAATAAGAATCAATCTAAATATAGATTGATTTAACTTTCCTATTCCTAAACATGTAATTAATTGTAAATTAAATGTTTTCGTAACAGCCTTTATTGACTACGCATATTTGACTTTGACTAAAATAAATAACTTGGAAGTTTCGGTTGGATTGGATCTTCAAAACATTTAGCCGACCCTAGCCACTTTCAGTGGGCTCAGCTTGGGTTGGGCTAAGTGGGCTTCCTCCTTGATCCGTATCATCCTCCCCCTCTAAAAAACGACTCGACCCCGAGTCATCATCAAAGTCAGCATCGGGCGTATACGGAGAGAGGTCAGCAACATTAAAAGTACTAGAAACACCATAGTGACCTGGCAATTCCACCTTGTACGCATTATCATTAATTTTCTTCAAGATACGAAACGGACCATCGGCGCGCGGGTTGAGTTTACCAAAACGACCCTGGGGAAACCGGGCATGTCTCAAATGTATCCACACAAGATCGCCTTCTTCAAAAAGGACCTGCTTACGATGCTTGTTCGCACGAGTTTGGTATTGTAGATTGTGCTTTATGATTTGCTCGCGAACCTGTGCATGTAACTCTTTAATCTGGCGGGCACGCTCGTCCCCTTCGGCACTAACTGAACCATCATCCACCATAGGAGCCAAATCAAGAGGAGTAAAAGGATTGCGTCCATACACAACAAAGAATGGACTACGGCCCGTAGAGCTGTGATTGGACCGATTATATGCGAACTCAGCCTGTGGTAAAGCAACATCCCACTGTTTCGGTTTATCACCCACCAAACAACGAAGTAAACTTCCAAGACTTCTATTGGTCACCTCGGTTTGTCCATCCGTTTGAGGATGGTGTGAACTACTAAAATTAAGCTTAGCCCCCAATCGCTTCCACAATGTACGCCAGAAATGGCTAACAAACTTAACGTCTCGGTCAGAAGTGATAGATCTCGGCACACCATGTAAGCGCACTATTTCGGCAAAATATAGTCGAGCTACCTGGGAGGCGTCAAATGTCTTAGAACACGGGATAAAATGAGCCATTTTTGAGAAACGGTCAACGACTACCATGATGGAATCTTTCTTGCGTTGTGTTAATGGCAGGCCAAGGACAAAATCAATACTAACGTCTTCCCAAGGACCTTCAGGCGTAGGTAAGGGAGTATAAAGACCCTGATTAGTGTGCTGCGTCTTGGCTATATGGCACACACGACAACGGTTAATAACTTTTTGCACATCTCTAGCCAATTTGGGCCAAAAAAATCGATCCCCCACCAAGGCGGCTGTTTTTGCTCTTCCAAAATGACCAGCAAGTGCGCCCTGGTGGCACTCTAATATAATAGCCTCCCTCGAAGAAGAAACGGGAACACATAAACGATGCCCCTTGAATAGAAAACCATCCCGCCGCACAAAGTCACGAAAAATACCACCATGACATTTGTCCCACAACTCCTTAAAATCAGGATCATCCTGATACAAGTGTGCAAAAGGAGCAAACCCCGAAACCTGAAAAGAAGTAGAAGATAATAACGCGGGGCGGCGGCTCAGAGCATCAGCCACCGAGTTGGCTGATCCGGCTTTATGTCGTATGACAAAAGAAAAATCCTGAAGCGTTTCCACCCATTTGGCATGCCGGGGTTTCAACTTAGCTTGTCCTTGAATAAACTTGAGGGCTTCGTGGTCGGAATACAAAATAAACTCAGCCGGTAAAAGATAATGACGCCAATACTCGAGACTGCGAACAATGGCATAAAATTCTTTATCGTACGTGCTATAACGCCGTCTCGTATCATTGAGTTTCTCACTGAAAAAAGCAATAGGTCTCTTTAACTGACTGAGAACACCACCAATTCCGAGCCCCGAAGCATCGCATTCCACTTCAAAAACGTGTTCAAAGTTTGGCAACGCCAAAACTGGAGCTTCGGTCACAGCGTGTTTGAGCCGTTCGAAGGCCGATTGTGCTGCTGTATTCCACACAAATTTGCTACTTTTTAAACACTCCGTAATCGGGGCAACGATCATACTAAACCCTCGAATGAACCGGCGGTAAAATGACGCCAAACCGTGAAAGCTGCGCACTTCATGTAATGATGTAGGCGTCGGCCAGGTTGTAATGGCTGAGATTTTTGTTGTATCCATACGAATGCCCGTTCCTGAAATCAAATAACCCAAAAACATAACTTCATGAGTTAGAAAATGACATTTTTTTCGGTTAGCAAATAGTTTCTGAGTGCGTAGAACCAAAAAAATTTCTCGGAGGTGGCGGAGATGTTCAGCTTCATTGTTGCTAAAGACCAAAATGTCGTCGAAATAAACGACGACACACCGACCGATAAACGGTTTAAAAATATGATTCATCAATCTCATAAACGTACTTGGTGCGTTAGACAACCCGAATGGCATGACCATCCACTCGTACAACCCATCTCTTGTTTTAAATGCGGTTTTCCACTCGTCCCCGGGACGCATACGGATCTGATGGTAACCACTTCGTAAGTCAATTTTAGAAAAGACACTTGCTCCATGAAGGTGGTCAAGAAGATCATCAAACCGTGGGATTGGAAAACGATACTTGATAGTAATTTTATTAACCGCCCTACTATCAATACACATGCGAAACGTCCCACCTGGTTTAGGAACAAGTAAAGCGGGTACCGCACACGGACTCATGCTTTCCCGAATAAGCCCTTTTTCTAATAGTTCGGTAACCTGCCGATGCAATTCTGCAAATTCTTTGGGATTCATCCGATAAGCAGGCTTATTTGGTATACTAGCTCCGGGCAAGAAGTCTATACAATGCTGAATTTCACGTATCACAGGTAACCCGGCTGGAATTTCTTCAGGGAACACATCTTTAAACTCGTTGAGCAACGGAACCATCGACAACGGGGCAGCTGCGGTTACGGGGTTTTCTTCGATCATTAATAGCCCAAAGACAACCGATGGTGGGGACACCTTTACAAGCCCCACAAAGTCGGTTTTTAATATCAACACGCGATCGTTGTGGTAATGGAAGAAACCAAATGATACGGATTCGTATACGAGTGGGTAAAAAGGATAAACCTAGGCGTAACCCTAGCGGCAATCGTTCTTGGCCAACCAAGTAACAATCGACGGCGTCGGTGGTCCCATATATATATGGGGGCCGCCTGTTTTAATCAGGGGGTCGCCTGATTTATGGGGACCGCCACCAGCTGATATGTTGGTGATGATTTTTTTTCGAACGGAGTGACATTTTAATTTGCATTTTGCTAATTAAAATCCTTAAAATACTTCGGATGAAGTAATTAGGTTGTCACGACACTGAATGGAACATAGACTAGAATCGAGACTTAGGAGAAAAGAAGAGACCGATTTACGGAATGTGTTTCATCATTCCTAAACCTAGACGGATATAATTTAATGATTCGCGGTTAAGGGGTAAAGACAGAATGTCGACGATGTTATCTTTAAACGCAACCTTTTCGAATGGAGATGTTTCCTTTTGGACATTGTTCCGAAGGAAATGGTGACATATCTTCGGTATGTTTCGTACGTGAAAATAATAATAATAATATTAATAATAATAATAATAATAATAAAGAAGAAAACAAACGAAGATGGAAACGACGAGCTTGACAATGTCAAGATGGATGATGGTCTTCTCGAGTATTGTAAATGTTCATAAAACAATCATATGATGAGGTATAATGTTATCTTAAAGGTGGTAGCGGAAATAGTAGAGGAAAGAGATTAGCCATCTCTATGGTTGTAGAGGCGTGGTTGAGTGAGAAGGAAGAGATGTGATCGAAAGATAAAGAGTGTTTTCATCAAAGAGAAAGAATGTTTTCTTCGAAGAGAAAGAATGTTTTCTTCGAAGAGAAAGAATGTTTCGTAGAAGAGAAAGAATGCTTTCATTGAAGAGGAAGAATGTTTTCGTCGAAGAGAAATGAGAGCGTTTTAACTTATGTTGTTAAACGGCTTGAATAAGAATTTTCGGATATGA
>BQNB010130334.1:0-18959 GCA_026074375.1 Tanacetum coccineum
ACGGTAGTCGATAAACATCTAAAAAGAACCATCTTTCTTCTTGACAAACAAAACTGGTGCTCCCTAGAGTGAGGAACTGGGTCTTATAAATCCTTTGTCAAAAAGTTCTTGCAATTGAGTGGACAACTCTTGCATTTTGGCTGGTGCTACAGGTGCAGCACCGGGAACTAAGTCGATTTGAAATTCAACTTGTCGAGCAGGTGGTAGTCCAGTCAAATCTTCTGGAAAGACTTCCGAGAATTCCCGTACGATCAGCACGTCCTCAAGTCGCTTCTCCTCTGACTTATCCTTAGCCTTCTTGGATGTAACTTGCGCTAGGTAGACTTGACATCCTTTCTAAATATACTTCTGGGTCCTCGTACACGATATGATGTTCATCTTACTTCCGCCGTCGTAATTATCACCTAGGATTATCAATACCTAATCTCCATAAGGAATACGGACAACCTTCTCGTCACAAATGATTAACGCGTAGTACTTCGCCAACCAATCCATACCGATGATGATGTCAAAACTACCAAGTTCTACGGGCATTAGATCTATGTCGAACGGATGACCTAATAATCCTAACGTGCAACCTCTAAGAACAACATTTGTTTCTGAAATTCTTCCATCAGCAAGTTCTACGGCATAACTAGTGTCTAAAGTGGATGGTGCAACATCAAGCAAAGCACTAAAGGTAGACGACACAAAACTTTTATCGGCTCCTGAATCGAATAATATAAAAGCATAATAGTTATTTAGAAGAAACGTACTCATGACAACATTGGAATCAGGGTTTGTTCCTCCTCCACTAATGGCGTAAGCCCTTGTTGTAGCTTCATTACCTCCAGTCTGGTTTCCAGTCTTGTTCCCAACGCGGTTCCCATGGTTTTGGTTTCTTAACATTGGACATTCTCTCTCCACATGTCCCGGTCTCCCACACTCATAGCAAATAACACCTTGTTGATTCCTAAATGGGGCTCTTTGCGTGTTTGGTGTTGCAGATCTGCAATCCCTCATCTGGTGTTCAACTCTCTTACAGTTATTACACTTCACTGTGCATGGCCCTACATGGTGGTATCTTCACTTGTTGCAGAGTGGGTGAGGTCCAGCATACCCTCTCTTCTCATTGTTCCCAGTCGCGTAAGCTCTAGCCACATTCTACCCATTAACATTTTGCCTCTTAAATGGTGGTTGTTATCCACGATTATCCCTTGGGTTACTTTCCATCCTCCTCTTATTCTCAGCACTCCTTGCAGCATAACCTTGAAGCTTCTTGTCCATCAATTGGTTAGCAATGCGTATGGCATCTTGAAGTCTAGCCCGATTCGCAGCAATTACATTTCCTTAAATACTATCCGGTAATCCTCCAATAAACCTCTCCACTCTGTCCTCTTCATCAGGGACCATTCTAGTACACAACAAAATCAACTCCTAAAACCTTTGAGTGTAAGCAGTCAAGTCGTTTCCTTTCACGATCAGATTTCACAATTCAGTCTCTATCTTCTGGATTTCATTCCTCGGGCAGTATACTTCTGTCATCAACCTCATAAGTCCAGCCCAGTTCATGGCATATGTAGCATCAACACCAATTGTTCTCTTATGAGAGTTCCACCAAGTCAAAGCACTGTCCTGTAGTATGCATGTAGCATATTTCACTTGGTACTTCGGTGGACAATTACTAATGTTGAACACAATCTCCATTTTCTCGAACCAGCGGGTCAATCCGACAACGCCTTCGGTTCATGAGAAATTATGTGGCTTGCACTTCAAGAAGTCTTGGAAAGTGCACTCTCTAGCCACGGGCATGAAACCTCTATAGTTCATACCATGATTCCCTCCTCCATTTCCATTTCCTCCATTCTTATTTCCTCCATTCTTACCTTCTTGTTCGTCCCCATTCTCATTCAAGGGTTCAAGGGTCCTTGTGGCTTCACGAGCCTCCATCTCTTCAGCTACTCGGCGAGTAACCATTTCTTCAACCTCCTCATGGTTCATGGATGCTCCAGATCGGGTGTTAGGCATCTTCCTACAACATGACAACATAACACTAGATGAGATTTCTAGGTGATGCGAGATCACTAACGGTGTTAAATAAAATTTACGGTTAATTCGCATAGGAAATACATGATCGAAATATATTCATGGAAACTCTATAATGCATGACGCAAAAGCATAAGTAAATCAAATCATGACATCATATCATAGATAAATACCAATTTCATATCATCGAACATTAGTGATTACATCACATTGGTTTCAAAATACAGAAAATACGAGTTTCTAACACTATGGTCATCACTAAATGCAACTGCTCAATACTGTAACACTAATGGACATATCTAAGGACGATAGCCCATGTGCTTCCTAGCGCACGCCTCAAATCTACAAACTCTCACTCGATCATAAAACCAAAACCGCCAAATCTGCCTCAGCTCTCTCTGCATACGTGACATGCCGCGCTGGAGTCGGTCAACTCTCTGACTCTCAACACTCGCGGTGTCTCTAAGCCTCTTGTTATCCCTCTCTAACTCAGTAACCCTCTGTAACACCCCTATTTTTACAATATAGCAGCGGAAGCTAATCTGGGGTATTACTTCATGGATACAACAATCATAATCATAGAAAACGACCTAAAAGAGACGTTTATTCAAAAGATATGTTATCATTCATTTCAAATCAGAGTTTTTACAAAGTGCAGGTCCCAAAATCTAAAATATCAAGTTTGAATGATAACAGTTCAGCCATCTTCGAGTCCATGCCACTCCGTGCCGCAACTTGCTTAATTACCTGAGATAAACATGCTAAAAGGGTCAACACAAAGGTTGAGTGAAATTCATAGGTTTGAAATGTAATAGTTGAAAACAAGTTATCGTAATGGAAATATTGGCATTGCAGGGATAATTATCATGGAGATCAGTATTATTATGGAGAATAGTATTATCATGGGAAAACAGTTGAATATTATCATATGGTTGAATGCAAGTCACTATAATGGTAATAATTGCAACGAATACAATTATCATGGAAAATCAGGGTAACATTATTATTGCACCTAAGCTCATGACATCAATACATTAACAGGGAAATCACCGTAGTGATATTGGTTAGGGACAGATGTCCCCGTGGAAAAGATAACTTGCCAAGGTTACCTATTAGGACAAATATAGTGCGTTTGGCTACCCCAAGCATGGGTATACAAACGGGAGCCGTCACCCCCAATAGATCTATTCACAATATTCGCGTTCACTCGCAATGCAAGTAATTAATGATTCATGATATGGAAATAATGGCACTGGAAGCTACTTAGGCAATAATATATCTGGATAGCATACATTTAGAAAACACTTGCATTCATGGTTTATATCAGGTATCACAGGTTTATAAAGTATTCAAAAGATTGAAATATGGGGTTATGAATTCATTAAGCCTTTGAAAAGTAATCACATTGTTATAAGATAAACGAGTATGTAAAAGAGTTTGTAACAAGCATGTATCCCCCTCGCGGGTTTATAAAACATGTAAAATAAGTAAAGGCGAGGTTATGAACTTCACCTGGTAGGTAGATGTAATAAATATTCTGAAATGAAAGCTGACGATCTTATCACAATCTTAACCAGGGAAGGTTGATATAGTAAAATGATAGTAAATAGCCACGTCACACAACCTGAGTAGAATATGTCAAGTCTTAGGAAGATTGTACTTTAGAACTTTGGTTTAAGAGTTATGAGTTTGATTGAAGAGTTTAGAATTATTGCATCACCGTTCGGGCCATCATAATTCAGAAGTCATTCAGTAAACGTTTGAGGAGCTAGGGCACTTTAAATCGTAAACCCAACAACTCAGTCAGAACGTAATACCAAGATGAAACTCCTTAATATGAAGCTCCCTAATATTGTGATACGATATAATCGGTTTTAAGCGTTTTAATCAATATCTGGAAATGTTAAGCACGTTAAGCGTTAATTAAAGTTATGTTTTGAGAGGTTTTGAACACGTTTTTATACTTTTTCAAAATGTTACATTTTAGACCCTAGGGTTTGGAAAATTGCAAATAGGTCCTTGGAGTTTGCATTTTTACGACTTTGGTCCTTCAACTTTGAAAGATATACTAAGTAAACCTTGGAGTTTGAAAAGTGACATAATAGATCCCTGGAGTTATAACTTTGATAAAATGACATTTTTAGTCCTTTTAGTTATAAGTTTCTGAAATTTACGATATATACCCCTTGCATGGATTATAATTACAAAACATGTCCAAATTGCCATGCAAGCTTAGTTTAACATTTCATTAGACATTTATAAGTTATAATAAACTAAAATATGAGGTTTTAACGCAACATAAGTTTAATTTAACGATTCGTTAAGCTAGGAAGTAAAACGGGTCAAATTAGGGTTTCAAAACGTAAACGCGTGGGTTTTAAGTTCAAATTCTTTCATTAATCAATAAAGTGGTTATATTAACATTAGTTAAGCATGTTAGGATAGATTATAACAATATTTAATCATTATAACATTTATTTTTAAGAAAAACACGAAATTAGGGTTTCGGGTGTACGGTTTTGGATCAAAATGGAAAATGAGCATGAATTGAGTTATGAAACTTTAACAAGAAAAAAAAGTTTTCAAAATTATTAGGATCCTATGAACATTATAAGGGTGGTGGAGTTCAGAATTAGAACATCAACCTGGGTTTGAGCTTCAAGAGCAAAAATGGTGGAAAACGGGTCAGAAACGAGAACTTTCAGCTTCCGTACGTCTAGAGTAACGACTCCCGTGCTCGTTTCTTGATTTCTTTCTTTCCTTTCTTTACTTGAGACTTCTTAAGATCCAAGAATTTCATATTGAGCAAGGGGATTAGCTACTATGAAGGGTATGAAGAGGAAGTGGGGGATGAAGAAAAATGAAGTGTTATGGTTCCCTAATTATAGGTAAAGGACCCTTAAGGCTAAGGTATGCTGTAAATCTGAGATGGGGACATGTGTACGAAGCTAGAAGGGATGTGGAGAAGCTAGTACATTGTGGTTTATAAGCTAGAAGTACGCTTGGTGAGGTATGGGATTGGGGTATTGCCGCGGCAGAAGTAGGACAAAAGCAAGCCATTGCTTCTCAATTTGACAAGCTTGGTCCAAGTAGTGCATAAGCTGCTACAATATTCAATAAGAGTGTTCACCATTGGTTATTATGGACTTGGTAGCAATTTAAGGGGTCAAAATGGTCCATAGAAGTAAAACCGGATCTATTTTGGGTTCGACGGGTTTTCTTCAAATGTTTTTTAACAAGGTACATTGTGGTTATAAATGATTAAGGAAAGATGAATAGTATGTTAAGTGACTGGCTTAAAGTAATTAGCAAAGAATAGCCAATTTGTTTGGGTTAAAAACGGATTAGAATTGAAAAAGGGAGTATGGGTTCAACAAGGGCCTTGTTTAGGGTTACTTAACTTTCTTGAGGGGCTTATTTTTGCAATAGTTTTTGATTAAGAATGATGGAATACAAATCGTAGAGCTTATATAAAGTATTATTAATGAAGTTTGGTCGTTGGTTTAAGTTAAAATGGGTTGAAATTGAGAAAACGGGTCAAAATCACAATTAGGGCATAATTAGGGTTTTCTGGATTCGTTAAGGTTTTCTAAGCTTTGATTTCTTGCACATTGCCAGGTAAATGATAGATGATGAATTGTAAACTTATTTTATGAGTTTACAATGGCCCTTGGTTGGTTATTTGGGATTAGAATGGTTTAAAACATGTAAACGTGTTAAATGAACCAATTAGGTACATTTAGGGTTTCTAGGATATGTTTTACGTACAAGTGAGGTAAAATGATGAAGTAATGATGAGATAATGATTGAATAGGATTGATATGATTGTAAAATAAGTTATTACAACTTAATTGAGTGTTGGTTTGGGTTTACAATGGATAAAAGCCAAGAAACAGGTCATGGTTTAGAAACTAGCTCGGTTTTAGGGTTTAGGGTTTTGAATTAGGGTTTTGAGTGCATAAAGATGTATGAAAGTTTATGAATAGAATATTTAGGGTTTATATATTGTAGAATGAGTGTAGTATCTTGCTTAAGTGGTGGTGAAGAAATTAGAATGAAAACGGAGGTAAAATGGCTATTAATATAGTCATGCATAAGACTTGCTACATTGAGCTTTAGAATTTTTACTTTGACTTGAATGATATTTTATAGTATTTCAAAAGAGATATCCATATTACTTGTACATATTTTTAGTAGCTTGTGCTTCACGTTAGGGGTTAACCCTCCTATTGAGATTAGGGTTTAGAGGTATATGATATATGGTTTAGAGCCAGGTTTTTTTATATAACATTGCGAATGGTAACCTTATAGGAATAATGTTACTTTGGTAATAAGGATATGATATTATTGACTTGACATATTGTGATGTTTGCTTGACATATATGAAGACAGGATGGCCATAGATAGGTTGCGTGAGCTCATCTACTTTAGTTATGACATACTGAGACATTGACAATACAAGTAATGTAATAAAGCGAAAAATTTCCCCGTACAATTGTGATAATAGTAAAATAGGTTGATGAAAATTATTGGGTTGTTATAGTCTCCACCCCTTACAGAAATCTCGTCCCGAGATTTAATTGAAAGTTATAGTGAATAGATGTAGGTACTGGGTATGAATTTGATTATTTATGTTAGTGTTGATCAAGGTCACAAGTCTAACGTGTGTGATGCATTTATAATTATAGTTTGTACCAACCATAATAAAGATTAACCTCCTTTCACACGTCTACTTATTTTCAAGATCATACCTCTTGGTGACAGTCAATAGAATTTCTCTAGATTCTGGTAGAATCTAGGTGGATGGGGTACGTTGCGCTACTCAGACCGTAAGGAACCGTTATTCATTAACCTTTAAAAGTCAACATCAAATAAGAATGCTATCACAAGTCTTTGTCAAAATTTTCATACCTAGTGGTATTGAAATCATTTGACATTGCATAGATTCTTGTGTGTTTTCTTGTTATTACGTTGCAGAATATAACAGAGAATTTTAGTATACGAAGATCATGGAATGAGTAATGTCATGGAATGATTATGAATTTGTAAGAGAGTTGCTAATCACGTGAGATACAGATTTTGAAATGAACAGATGATGAAGGTAATAATAATAATGTTTAAGTGAAGAAAAGGAAAGGATTGAAGGAAACTTGTTTGTACGTATGTTATATACTTAAGCCTACTTATTTATAATTTTTCACTTACAAAAAGAAGCGTCCAACTCCTTGTAACTGAGAATTTATAAATTCATAGTTTAGGGATTTATAATTTCCTTATTCAAATGAAGAAGCATTCTAATTCATTTCAATAAGATGATCATAAATCGTCTTACTTAAGCATAAGAACATGATATGGTAATGTGTAGAAAATGATATGATCATGAATGGTTAGATAATACTGAGATGTTTGATTGTACTGACGCCCATATAATCAAGGATGATAATTTATGTTGCAAAGGTATGAGGAGGGTATTTAGAGTTGAATATAATGGAATTTGACAAACGATGTCAAATTTTGATATCACCAGATAACAAGATGTAACGGAATCATACTTTATTATTTCATGGATAACTTTACATATGGAAAAGAATTGATACTTATGTTACATGTCTCGAGATTTAGTTGAGAGATAGAGTGATGTTGGAAAATAGATGTTCTTAGCTACTACAGTTTCTAGTCTGATGGCCTACTTTGTAGCAATTCTGACACTTAACAGTGCACATCCAGTGTATGTAGAGTACACTTCTACAAAGGGATGAGTGTCCATTAAATCCACGTTTTCCATTAGCCATAAAGATTTCCCTGCCTCCATTTTGCTGGCTGATGGTGATAATTGTAGCGGTTGTTATTGTTACGGTTATTTGGGTAGTTTTTTTTGTAAGTGATTGTTGGAGTGGTTATTGTTGTTGCGATCATTGGGGTATTTGTTGTTGTTGTGGTGTTCCTTCTGATCTATCAAACTTACCGCTTTCGTTTGTGATCATTGGTTTCTTGCACAGAATTACGCTTTATTATTTGGTCCATTAGTCTGTGAGCTATGTTGGTGGCTTCTTCCAGAGTCTGAGGTTTTGAAGCAGTAACGTTTCCTTCAATGCTTTGCGGCAGTCCCCCGATGAAAGCTTCCATAAGTTTCTCAGAATTTGGCACCATGTTTGGACATAAGAATGCTAATTCTTGGAATCTTCTAATATAAGTCTTGAGATCACTTCCATTTACAGTTAGACCATAAAATTCATCTTCCATTTTCTTGATCTCAGTTCGAGGACAGTACTTGTTCGTCAGAAGCCTTTTTAACTCAGTCCAGGTGATTTGATTAGCTTGCTCTATTCCCATAGGCTGGGCATGTGCATTCCACCAGGACAAGGCATCATCAGTTAAAGTACCAGTAGCAAATGTTACTTTATTTTCCTCAGCACATCTGCTTCGTGAGAATACTGATTCAGTTCGTTCAAACCAGCGAATAAGGCTTACTGCTCCTTCCGTACCATTAAAGCAGAAAGGTTGACAGCTGATAAACTCTTTGTAGTTTCCCGTTTTTATTGTAGGAGTTCCAGTAAGATTGTTGGGATTACTAGTACTTGCTATGGCAGCAGTCTGTGCTTCCATGGCTGTAGTAAGATCAGCAATCAGTTGCCGGATGGCATCTAAAGTTATGGCTGGTGTTTCGGATGTTGACGTCCTTTTGGGAGGCATTCTATAAAAGAACATGTAGTAAGAATGACATCACAAGTTTAGAAAGGTAATACTTTAAAGAAAATGTGATGCTTAAAATGCTTAGAGAAATGCTTATTTTTGGATTTTAAGCACTTAGAAGTTATGGTATGATTCATGAAGACGGAGATAATGATGCAATTGGTGGAAATGATGATGAAAGAGTGATAAGTTGGAAACAATAAGATACGAAACGGGGATTGCCTTTATAAATAACTTGCCTTCTTACTGTACATAGTCAGGATTTGACAAGCGTTTTTATTTATACCACACATCCCGTGGCTTAGGATAAAGCTACAAATATTCTAAGAGTTTGTTGATTCGGAGCCGGTAGATGACATCCTAAAGATCTTCCTGATTTGTTTGGTGACGAGCTTGGATTTTCTCAATGATTTGTTCAAGATCGGAAATTCTGTAGTAAGCAAAGGCAATCTTATTGAAGTTTGATAATCTGAGTACGGATTTCCTTGAGTTCAGTCTTTAGTTCGTTACCATTAATACGTCTTTCTTCCATTTTCTCAATGCGGTGAAAAGAGAGTTCGTCTAAATAATTCAAGATATCTTCGATTTGTTCCTCGTGATGTTTTAGATGCATCTTAACTGAACATTTCCCTATTTCAAATATCTGAGGTGGGGTAGGAGTATAAACTGAGGAAGATGGTGATATCAAATCACAGGTTTGATTCCGAGATGAATTAGATAACGTAGTTGAGGAAGAAGATGGGGAATGGATTTGCTTCTTAGCTGGTAGTAGTTCTTCAGGAACAAAGAAATATCGGGGATCAAATAGTAGTGATGGTGGTAATACTGGAGATGGAGTCAAAATAGCTGGTGGAGTAATAGGATCTGGTGATGAAATAGGGGATTCCTTAGCATAAAATGCTTGTACGTCCTTCAAATATGGATTATTGTAGAAAGATGAGAATACTGGTGGGATTATATTATCTGTAGAGTTTTCCGAAGAGTTAAAAGAATTGCTTCCCAATGAAGCTGGGAAAGAATCTGATGAGACCGAAGTATAGTTAAGAATATTCATAGAGGAAAAAGCATCCTCAATATCGGAAGTAGAGCGGTTGGGAGAAGACATCGTTCTGTTAACAACCCAGTCGTAAATAACATAAGTTATTTATGTAATAGTATAATAGATATGTATATTTACATACTTGTTCCGGAATGTAGTGGCACGGAGGACTTTGATGGCTAGAAAAGAAATGTGGTTATAGTTAAGGTTTTGACCTTGTTCTCTATAACCATGGCGCTGATACCAATCTGTAACACCCCCAGTGTTACAATATAGTAGCGAAAGCTAATCTGGGGTATTACTTCATGGATACAACAATCATAATCATAGAAAACAACTTTAAAAGAGACGTTGTTGGAAAAATTTAGTTATCATTCATTATAATCAGAGTTTTTACAAAATGCAGGTCCCAAAATCTAAAACATTATGTTTGAATGATAACAGTTCAGCCATCTTCGAGTCCATGCCACTCCGTGCCGCAACTTGCTTAATTACCTGAGATAAACATGCTAAAAAGGGTCAACACAAAGGTTGAGTGAAATTCATTTTAAATGTAATAATTGAATACAGGTTATTATATGGAAATATTGGCATTACTGGGATAATTATCATGGAGAACATTTAATATCATGGAGAACATTTAATATCATAGAGAACCGTATTATCATTGGAAAATAATTGAATATTATATGGTTGAATGCAAGTCATTATAATGGTAATAATTGCAACGAATACAATTATCATGGAAAATCAGGGTAACATTATTATTGCCAGCTAGCTCCAGGACATCATTCCATTAACATGGAAATACGTAGTGTTATTGGTTTCAGGGACAAGGATAGATGTCCCCGTGGAAGAGATAACTTGCCAAAGGTTACCTATTAGGGACATATATAGTGCGTTTGGACTACCCCAGCATGGGTATACAAAACGGTAGCCGTCACCCCTCAATAGATCATATTCACAATATTCGGTTCACTGCAATGCACAGTAATTTATGATTCATGTTATGGTAATAATGAGCACTGGAGCTACCTTAGCGCAACTAATATATGTGCGATAGGCTATATACATGTTCTGGATAGCTTACATTTGGGAAAACCTTGCATTCATGGTTTATATCAGGTTACAGGTTTAAATGTATTTAAAAGATTTGAAACATGGGGTTTATGAATTATTAAGTCTTTGAAAGTAATACATTGTTATGGAGCTATATAAAAGTGTTTGTAACAAGCATGTTTCTCCCTCGCGGGTTATAAAAAATTCAAATGATTGAAAAGGCGAAATAGGCTATGAACTCACCCTGGTAGGTAGATGTTAATAAAATATTCTGAAATGAAAGCTGACGATCTTTTCACAATCTTAACCAGGGAACTGGTTGATATAGTTAAAAATGATTGTAATAGCCACGTTCACACAACTGAGTAGAATATGTTAGTCTTAGGAAGATTGTTACTTTAGAACTTTGGCGTTTAAAGAGTTATGAAGTTTGATTGAAGACGGTTAGATTATTGATCACCGTTCGGGCCATCATAACTTCTGAGTCTTCAGGTAATACGTTTTGACGGAGCTAGTGCACTTTAATCATAAAAACCAAACAACTCAGTCAGAACGTAATACCAAGATGAAAACTCCTTAATATGACGCTTCCTAATATTGTGATTCGTTTTATCGGTTTTAAGCTCGTTTTAATCAATATTTGGAAATCTTAAGCACGTTATAGCGTTAATTAATTGATGTTTTGAGTAGGTTTTGATACATGTTTTTATACTTTTTAAAATGTTACATTTTAGACCCTGGGTTTGGAAAATTGCAAGGTAGACCCCCTCAGGGTTTGCATTTTTACGACTTGGTCCTTCAATTTTTTTGATTATACCCAAGGTAAATACTTGGAGTTTGAAAAAGAGACAGATTGGACCTCCCTATAGTTATAACTTTGATTAAATTGGACTTATTCAGCACTTGAGTTTAAGTTTCCGAGTTACGATATATACCCCCTTGCATGGATTATAATTACAAAAACATGTCCCAAATTGCCATGAAGTTATTTTAACATTTCATTAGACATTTTTAAGTTATAATAAATAAATATGAAGTTTTAACATATCTAAAAGTTTAATTTATCGATTCGTTAAGCTAGCGAAGTAAAAAAGGAGCAATTTAGGGTTTCAAAAAAGTTAAAACGCACGCGGGTTTTAAGTTCAAATTCCTTCATTATATCCATAAAGTGTTTTCTTTTAACATTAGTTATGCTGTGTAGGATAGATTATAAAAATATTTTATTCATATTTAACATTTTAGTTTTAAGGAAAAACGCGGAAATTAGGGTTGCGGGTGTACGTTTGGTTCAAAATTGGAAAATGAGCATGAAATTGAGTTATGAACTTTAACAAGAGTAGATTTAGGATTCATAATGACCATGATAAGGCGTGTGGTGCAGAAGTAGAACTATTCTAAAACCTGGGGTTTGAAGATTCTATGATCAAAGAAATGGTGGGTAATGGGTCGTTTTCGGGTAGTTTAGTATTTCCACTCGTACGCCTTGTATCCTTTACTCGGGGCTTCAATTCTTCAATGCTTTCTTACTTCTCTGAACTTCTTTAATGATCCTAGGATCATAAGGGAGCAAAGGATTGCTGCCAATTGGTTTGAGAGAGAAGATGGGTGGTGCGAATTGGAATGAACAAACAAGGACAATATTTATATATTTTGAGATACAAAGACGCTTAGATCACTAATAAGATTTGTCTTGAAACATGTAGGGGCTAGTATAGGATGTGGAGAAGCTAGTAGATGTGGTGTATAAGCTAGAAAACTAGCTTTGATGTGTTGTTTTGCCCATGTGGTGCCGCGGCTTACAAGAAGAAAAAGGAAGGCCATGTGCCCTTAATTTTGACCAAGGATTGGTCTAAGTAGGTGCATAAGCTGCTACTATGATTCTAGAAGAGGTTCACATGGATATTTGGATCTTAGGTAGCAATTTAGAGGGCGTCAAATATGAGGTCCTAGTAGTAACCCGGGTCTATTATGGTTCGACGGGTTCTTCAAATGTTTTAACAAGGTACATTGTGTTATAAATGATTAAGGAATGTTGAAATAGTTTGTTAATGGTCTGGAGGATTAAAGGTAAGTAATTAGCAAAGATTAGCAATTTGTTTTGGGTTTTAAAGGATATTAGTAATTGAAGAAACTGGCGGAGTGTACTGGGTTCAACTAGGTCGCTTTAGGGTTTTTTGACTTTCTTGGCTTATATTTTGCATATTTTTGATTAGGAATGTGGAATTACATGATCCTTAGAGCTTAAATAAAGGATTATTAATTTAAGTTTGGTCGTTGTTTAAGTTAAATGGGTTGAAATTGAGGAAAAGGGTCACAAGTTACAATTAGGGCTATTAGGGTTTCTGGATTCGTTTAAGGTTTTCTAGGGCTGTGGATTTCTTCACATTGCCAAGTTAATGATAGTAATGATTTGTAAACTCATTGTATGAGTTATAATGGGCCCTTGGTTGGTTATTGGGATTTAGAATGGTTTTAAAACAAAGTTAACAGAGTTAAATGAACCATTAGGTACATTTATGGGTTTCTAGGATCTGTTTTACTTACAATGTGAAGTAAAAATGATGGAAGAGTAATGATGAAATAATGATTGAATATGATTGATATGATTGTAAAATAAGTTATTACAACTTAATTGAGTGTTGGTTTGGGTTTACAATGGATAAAACAAGAAACAGGTCATAGTGTAGTATTTAGCTCGGGTTAGGGTTTACTAGTTCTTTAATTAGGGTTTTGTGTGCATAAAGATGTATGAAAGTTTATGGAATAGAATTATTTTAGGGCTTAATTTGTAGAATGAGTGTAGCATTCTTGCTTAAGTGGGGTGAAGAAAAAGAAATTAGAATGAAAACGGAGGTAAAATGGCTATTATAGAGATCATGCTTAATGACTTGTACATTGAGCTTTTAGAGATTTGTACTTTGACTTGAAGAGATTTTATATTTCAAATGAGATATCATATTACTTGTACATATGTTTTAGTAGCTTGTGCATTCACTTTAGGGGTTAACCCTTCCATGAGATTTGGGTTTGCGAGGATTATGACTATATGGTTTTTTTAGAAGCCCGTTTTAATATAACATTGCGAATGGTACATTATAGGAATAATGTACTTTGTAATAAGGATATGATATTATTGACTTGACATATTGTGATGTTTGCTTGACATATATGAAGACAGGATGGCCATAGATAGGTTGCGTGAGCTCATCTACTTTAGTTATGACATACTGAGACATTGACAATACAAGTAATGTAATAAAGCGAAAAATTTCCCCGTACAATTGTGATAATAGTAAAATAGGTTGATGAAAATTATTGGGTTGTTATATAAGATGCTAACACTACTCATAACTTTAACTTGTAAACTTTTCGCTCCCGAAAATTATTATATGTATTACGTGAATGTGCCATTTTGAATTTCAACCATGGATCAACGTTTTGCAAAATTCTATGCTTCACGTTCAACCGAGAAAGGAGTTTGAAGTGAGTCATTCCCTTGTAGCGACTTTTCATCTCCGGCAAAATCCCAACCTCGCAGCTAATCGTGACCAGGCTCTTGAAACCACACAGCGACTAGTATCCGAGGACCTATGACCTCCGGTTTCAAAACACTCTGAGGTTTCCCGTTTATACCATTATCTTATTAATGTAATCATGAATTAGTCTTAGTTCAAATGCATATTTAAATTTAAGAAAAAAGAGATTTTCCCTATATTTTTAAATCACACTATACATTCAAATATAACCATGAGCAATCGTAACCCTCGACCTTTGTTTTTAAAGCGCTCTTGACTACATCGGTTGTGTGCTGGCAAGATGCATCATACTTTTATCTGGTCTCGGCTTATTATTATCTTTACTATGGGCTTTCTTTAGAAGGCAGGCAACATCGGTTGTGAGCAAGAAGAGGCCAGCAACTTTTATCAGCCTACAGTTTCATAATTATTAATCATCATTTTATTCGATTCATTTTTTTTCATTTGTTTTCATTGTTTTTTCATTTTTTTCATTTCATTTCCTAATCTACACTATATATAGAAAGGACTTATTTTGGATAATGTAAGTTTAAATTTGATACTAAGACGCAAATTATTGATATCGAACTACATTGCCAAATTATTGATTTAGATTAATTTTCGTAAAAAGAGCACGTATTGATTAGTCGATTAGAAAGTTTGGGAGAAATATCGCCACAAACTACACACTGATGAGCTTTGTAACGTTTTCTAAATACATCACTCTGATTCAGTCTAACTCATACTCCTAACTCTATCAGTTTTCGTTCTTCGCAAAAGAATTTCGTGATATGCTTAGTCTAAACGTTAAGGAACAAGCTAGAGTCAAACACGCTTCGATCGGGTCAGAACGAATTTATTCTTTTCATACCCAGCAAGATAGTCAAAAATTTTGTCTCAACACTTATTTTTATTTTTAATTTTTATATTATTTGATAAATTTTGGTTGTGTAAAAACTGAGATTACGTTGAAAACAACTCCTAGCCTAGGCCACCCCACCAAAATTTTAAATCAAAGATACCCCCATAACTAGAATTAAACAGTGTCCTCAATGTTTTAAAGAAGGGTATCTACGCAAATCTGAAGCCCGTTTATTAAGTATGCTTAAGATTAAACGTTGAGTCGATAAGATATGGATATTGGTTCCCAAAAGGCAAGCTGAGGAATGTAGCTTTCGAGTGATCGAAGGACAAAAACTACAAGCCCGAGAGGCTTCCAAAAATCCCGGGCAATCCGAGACATACACACTAAAACAAAGACTTGATAATGGAAGAGGCGAGCCTCCTCATCGAACACACAACAAAACAACTTATTTTACATTAAAATTAGGCATACTACTACTACGATTTATCACTAGGATAGCATAAGGTTGCCACCCACGAAGCGCTTGTTTAAGGTCACTTAGCTTGACCCATCCCCCCATACTTGAGATGATCAAGGGGGATAGAAATGGAGATGACGAACACCCAAATTAGGAGTGTTGTCTCCATGAATCATCGGGCTTTTAGAAGAAAGCTGGAGAGCTTTAAAGCCCCGATGAGATAAGAGAAGAACTTTGTCCACATTTTTGGATGAAAATGGAAGCGAAGTTTGAATTACTGGACAAAGGGTGGGTTGGGTGGGTAATAGTCTAGGCATAAGAACATAGTGTTTAGAAATTTCACCCACCACTTTGGTAGTCAAAAGTCCCGTATCAGGCTTAATTTCATCATCATCCGGTGGTTTCGCTAGAGGGTGAGGGGATGATGGATCATAATCACTTTGCAAAGTGAATGACTCATGCTCAGGGATGCGAATGGGAATATCGGCTAAGCTCTGCTGCAATAGACATGGATTTATCCCCTTCTGGATTCATAGTCTTCGGTGCAATGGGACCGGTGGCATTGGAGTCAAAAGAGTAAGAAATAAATCAATCTCCTCTATGAGTTGTGTCACTATCCTCTACACGGGATAGGAGATGGAGAGAAAGATTCAGTTATAGCATCAGAAAACATTGGAATATTAGAATCTTCCCAGGAGGGCGATGGGACGCGCTTGTCATAAGCAACTTCAACTAGGATGAATCTCACACTCCGGATCAAGGTTGTCAATATCAATTCTGGTGGAATTGATTTGAGAAGAGTTGAGTTCACGTGGTGAATCATCAAGAGAGAGGATCATTCTTAGAAGAAGGAATCATCGAAGTATTTCGTTCGTAGGCAGCGATTCTAAAAGATTGGATTCGGCATCCAAGGAATCAATTCCTGGGGGATTTGAAGTGATACTTTCTAACACCTCATTTTGAATTAGATTCACTCGGGTAGCATAATTGTTTCTTCCATCAAAATCAAAAAAGTGGATTAAAATTTTAAAATTCTCACTTGGAAACGTCTCCGCGTAAATGAATCGTCATACACATGAAGGTACATTTGTATCAGATCTAAGAGGGGGTTTAGAGAAAGTAACAATATGACTCTTGGGAAAATAATCACAAACGGGCAAATCACACTCACCGTTGGAAGCATCCTCGGACTCACTTGGGGTAGGGACAAGGTTCTCGACACTAGACTTAATGAATTCGTCCGATTCCATTTCCGGAATTGTGTCAAGATGCTCGTTCTCCATTAAGAGAGCTCAACGGGCTTTGGTTGATAAAGCGGGTGGATTGCTTAAACACACTGAGGAAAGTCCAGAAATAATAGTATTCTTGTAAGGGATCGATTCTTTCTCGTATCGTATCATCATAGCAAACTGGAATTTATTCCTAATCTCTTGAGCTTTAGCCGCTTGCTCTTGTTCAATTCACTTTTCTTCTTCCTTCTTTTGTATATATTGACCAACCATATCACATACGGATGTCAATTGCTCCATAAGCTTATTTTGGGAATTGAAGAGCTCATTTTGAGCATTGAAGATTGGATGATTGACGGTATATTGCGGGGGTTGAAATTGGTCAAAATCAAAAGAATTAGAATCATAGCACGGATTAGGTTCGTAATAACTCATCGGTTGACATTGGAAAGTCTCATGAGGGCCTTCGTAATTTTCACAACAAGGTTCGTAGAAGATCACTTGTTGACATTGAAAAGTCTCATGCGGGCCCCCACAGCGGGTACAACAAATATATTGTTGAAAACTATGAAAATTTTATGGTAAATTAAAGTCTTGATTGTAACACGGTTCTAGATTATAGATAAACAGAACTTGAGATGGACAATCGTGACCATAATAGGCATCGTTTCCACAAAACTCATAAGAATATGTTGGGGGTTGTGGGGGTGGGCTAGGAGAATTATCCACAAAATTAGAATCATTAGTGAATGAATTTTCATCTCCGGAATAGCATGTCGGATGAACACTTGGCAAAGTCTGTGGGAGCTCATCAATGGTTTGATTGTTGCATGGTTCTGGTTTAGAGATAATCGAAACTTTCGGTGGACAATTATAGCCATAATGAGCACCTTTCCCACAAGACTCGCAAGTACGTCGATGACAAAAGATATCGTCTAACGAATCACCACACCCATAACAACAATGGTGGTCAATATGTGGAGGACTTTGTGAAGAATTTTCACCGGGGTCTTGATTGAAGATGAATGGCTCTTGAAGCACATTAACAACGTTAGTATCGTCATTGGATGACTCGGAAGTGTTTAGAAAGTCTTTGAAAATTTCATTTTCATCACAATATGTAAACCAAACTTCTTTCAATTTCTTTCGTAATAAAGCACATCCTCGACAATACGGACCATCAATCGGTTTCCACACCTTGCACAATTCTGAGGGGGTCGTTGAGACGAGTCAGGTGTTTTATTAGGATCACGAACGATCTTGTCTATGAGACCCCCTTTAGAACAACAATAGTCTGTAGTGTACAAAGCTCCACAAGACGAGCATTCTTTAATCGTGTAAAGTGGATTTAAACGATAGTTGAATAAAGACATAAGAATTAAAAATAGAGGGATAAGAAGAAGAATTAAATGACAAAGAGGTTAAACGAGATTATTTTTGGATTTTCAAGTTTTTTAAACATCATATTTTATTAACGGACAAAACGAGATTGAATAACTTAAACCGATAATCAACATGCTTCACGGTAGCTCTCTAAAAGAAAAACGCACAAAGGAGCGGAGGAGCAGGAAAGCGCGAAGCTATTAAAAACCTTTTCCTTTCGGGTCGTAGTTCCTCGGAACAACCCCTCTTATAGTTTGTTACTCTCTTAAAGGTGAGTCGTACCTCGCAAGTGACACAAAGGCAAGTTTTAAATCTTTTGTTCGGGAAATTATTATGATAATGCTCAAGTTGAGATCATTATATTAATGATGCTTTTAAATTCTTATTTAAGGACAATGTTCTTATATTTTTGGGTTTTCTTGTTTTTATATATAAATAAAAAGAAAACAAAAATATTTTTGTATTTTTATAAAATAAGAAGAAGATATTCACAAACGGGAAACAATAACTTCACGAGGAAGGGTCTTCAAGTCACTAATCGTCAAACCGTAACGATATGGTCGCAATACACCTCCCCGGCAACGGCGCCAAAATTTTGATTGATTCTTTGTAGTATATATAATTAATAATATAAGCAAATTCCAACAAATCACCCTTGACCAAGGTGACAAGTCAAAATTCACAAAGAAAATCA
>BQNB010130335.1:0-11318 GCA_026074375.1 Tanacetum coccineum
TAGCTTGTATAAGGCTAAGTTGTATTGAATAAAGTCAAAACAACTATGATAGAAACTTTGTTTGTGAATATCAAAGACTATGCAGAATCTAGTCAATGATACTAAGAAGAATTTCAATGAAACAGTAATGATTAAGATCAATAACAAACTGTTTACCAAACTTTTAGCCTCAGTATAATACGAACACTCTTAATAGTGTTAGGGTTTACAAAACCTTGAAGCTAATCCACTAAGGTTAAACTATGATAAGAGATGTATGAGAGATATGAGATATATCTAACCTAATTCCCTAGGACCTCCTTTTATACACCAAGGAGTCCTACTGGGTTTACAATATATTCCTGAGTTATCATGATCTTCTAATCAAATAACTTATACGTATCTATTACAAAAATATCTTATCCATATCACATAAGCAGTACTAACTTGATCTAATAGTACTAACTTATAACCAGCAATATTAACTTTCTCAGCAGCATTAACTTTATACTAACAGCAGTAACTTTACATTAGTAGTAGTAACCACTTAGTATATTTTCCTTAAACTTCTTGAGCAACAGTAACTTCCACTAGCAGTCTTAACTTTTGCACTAGTAGTATTAACCACTTAGAATATTTTCCTTGAATAGAAACCATAACCAACAGCAGTAACTTCAACAGCACTAAGAAGTCTTTTAATCCCAACTAAGGTACATCTATGGCCTTGTTCCACAGATCCGTGGGATGGTGGCAGCAATGGAACCAACCACAATCTAGAGTGTTATACTAAAGGCTGGTATGCTAACTGATGAGGCAGTTAGGAATGAAGCGTTAAAGAGGAATACTAAGAAAAGAGGGAATAGTCAAGAGCCAAGTAGGGATGGAAATGTTAGGGATGATAATAAGAGATCTAGGACTGGGAGAGCGTTTGCCACAATCACTAACCCTATTAGGAAGGAGTACAATGGTATGGCACCCAAATGTCCAAACTGTAACCTTTATCATCCCCCCGAGACGCCTTACCATTCTTGTATGAACTGCAACCGCTTAAGGCACTTTGCCAAGGATTTTAGGGCGGGGCCAAGAATGGTGAATCCCCTGAATGCTAGAAACCCAAATACTGCTCGTGGGGCATGTTTTGAATGTGGTGGTACTGACCATTATAAGGCAACATGTCCTAGATTGAACCGAGCCCTAAGACCAAGGGGAAACCGTCCAAACCAATCAATGGCTATTGAGGAAGGTCAAGGTCGTAGAAACAATATAAACCCAGCACGTGGAAAATCTTTTATGATGGGATCAGAGGAAGCTCGTCAGGACCCAAAAATTATGACGGGTACGTTTACTTTAAACAACCACTATGCCACAACCCTATTCGATTTTGGTGCCGATTATAGGTTTGTTTCTACTACTTTCATACCCTTGTTAGATATAGAGCCCATTAACTTAGGTTTTAGTTACGAGATCGAAATAGTTAGTGGTCAACTAATAGAGATCAATAAGGTTATACGTGGTTGCAAACTAGAAATAGAAGGTCATACCTTTGACATAGACTTGATACCGTTTGGGCACATGAGCTTTGATGTAATTATGGGAATGGACTGGTTGTCCAGACATAAGGCCGAGATTGTTTTCCATTAGAAAGTAGTTAGGATTCCATTACCAATCGGCGGAATACTTAGAGTCTTAGGAGAAAGGCCAGAAAAGAAGGCGAGACACCTTATGAGAGTAAAATCCGAGGAGCAAAAACTGAATGACATCGTCGTAGTTAGAAAATTTTTTAAGGTGTTTCTAGACGACTTATCAGGATTACCCCCTACTCGAGAAATCAAATTTCACATCGACTTAATCCCTAGAGCCATGCTGGTTGCAAAGTCTTTCTATCGTTTGGCGCCTTCTAAAATGGAGGAGTTGTCAAGTTAACTCAGAGAACTAGAGGACAAGGGTTTCATACGACCGAGCTCGTCGCCATGGGGAGCACCGGTATTGTTTGTCAAGAAGAAAGATGATTCTTTCAGGATGTGTATTAACTATAGAGAGTTAAATAAGTTAACCATCAAGAATCATTTTCCCCTCCTAAGAATAGATGACCTATTCGATCAACTGCAAGGATCATAATATTTCTCTAAGATAGACCTTCGGCCCGGATACCATCAGTTGAGAGTGCACGAGGATGACATTCCAAAGACTGCATTTAGAACTTGATATGGATATTTTGAGTTCACAGTAATGCCCTTTAGTTTGACGAATGCACCAGCAATATTCATGGACTTGATAAACCGAGTATGTAGACCCTACCTAGATAAGTTTGTTATAGTATTCATAGATGACATTTTGATCTACTCTAGGACTAAAGAAGAACATGAGATGCATATAGGGTTAATCTTAGAACTGATCAAAAAGGAGAAACTATATGCAAAGTTTTCTAAGTGTGAATTCTGGTTGCAAGAAGTACATTTCCTTAGGCATGTAATTAACGGTGATGGCATTCATATAGACCCCAGCAAGATTAAAGCTGTTAAGAATTGTGAAGCCCCTAGAACTCCATCAGATGTCCGTTCATTCTTAGGATTAGCAGGATACTACCGCTGATTCATAGAGAATTTATCCAAGATTGCTAAATCGCTCACCATTTTGACTCAGAAGAATAAGACGTTTGTTTGGGGAGAGGAACAAGAGAGGGCATTTCAGACCTTGAAGGATAAGCTGTGTAATGCACCTATTCTAGCACTCCCTGATGGACCAGAAGACTTTGTGGTATACTGCGATGCGTCAGGTTTAGGATTAGGTTGTGTGTTGATGCAAAGAGGTAAGGTGATAGCATATGCCTCTCAACAGTTGAAAATTCACGAGAAGAATTACACCACCCATGATTTGGAATTGGGTGCAGTTGTATTTGCCCTTAAGATCTAGAAACATTACTTGTACGTGACAAAGAGCATCATATACACCGACCACAAGAGTCTCCAATATATCTTCAATCAAAAAGAGTTGAATATGTGTCAACGTCGTTGGATAGAGCTTTTTAGCTAATATGACTGCGAAATTCTCTACCATCCTGGTAAGGCGAATGTAGTAGCCAATGAACTAAGTAGAAAGGAGAGAATTAAGCCTAGGAGAGTTTGAGCTATAAACATGACCATTCAGTCGAGTATCAAGGATAAGATACTAGCGGCTTAGAATGAAGCATCTGAGGTTGTCGATGCACTAGCAGAAATGCTGCAAGGGCTAGACGAGCAGATGGAACGTAGGAGAGATAGAGCATTATATTATCTAGATCGAATATGGGTTCCTTTGATGGGTGATGTGAGAACCCTGAAAATGGATGAAGTTCATAAGTCAAGATACTCGGTACACCCAGGAGCCGATAAGATTTACTATGACCTTAGGGACATGTACTGGTGGCCAAGAATAAAGAAAGATATAGCCTTGTATGTTAGCAAGTGTTTGACTTTTTCTAAAATTAAAGCTGAACATCAGAGGCCATTCGGCTTACTGCAGCATCCTAAGATCCCAGAATAAAAATAGGAAAGAATAGCCATCAACTTTATCACAAAGTTGCCAAGAACCAGAAGTGGGCATGATGCAATATGGGTCATTGTGGACAGATTGACTAAGTGTGCTCATTTCCTACCCATTCGTGACGACTTTAAGATGGATAGACTAGCTAGACTTTACCTTAATGAGATCGTAGCGAGACATGGTGTGCCAATCCCGATTATATTCGACCGCGATAGTCGCTTTATGTCATGATTCTGGCAGTCAATGCAAGAGGCATTAGGAACACGTTTGGACATGAGTACAACTTACCATCCTTAGACTGATGGTCAAAGCGAGCGTACTATTCAAACCTTGGAATATATGCTCGGGGCATGCATCATGGACTTTAGAGGAAGTTGGGACGTTCATCTTCCATTGGTTGAATTCTCTTATAACAACAGTTATCATTCTAGTGTGAGATGTGCACCGTTCAAATCACTTTATGGAAGGAAGTGTCGTTCACCCATCCTATGGGCAGAAGTAGGAGAAGGGAAACTGATAGGACTAGAAATCATGCAAGAGACCACTGAGAAGATCTCACAGATCAAGGATAGACTTAAGGCTGTACGTGATCGTTAAAAAAGCTATGCGGACAAAAAGAGGAAACCTTTAGAATTTAGTGTAGGTGATCATGTCATGTTCAAAGTGTCACCTTGGAAAGGTGTTGTACACTTTGGGAAGAAAGGAATTTAGCACTGAGGTTTATTGAGAGGATCGGTCGAGTAACCTATCGACTAATATTGCCTCAAGAGTTAAATGGTGTTCATGACACGTTTTGCGTGTTGAACCTCAAGAAGTGTTTAGCTGACCCAACCCTACAGATACCTCTAGAAGATATCCAAGTAGATGCTAAGTTGAGCTTTGTGGAAGAACTTGTAGAAATCCTAGAACGGGAGTTCAAGAAGCTAAAGCGAAGTAGGATTCCTATCGTTAAGGTTCGATGGAATTCGAAACAAGGGCTTGAATTCACTTGGGAACGTGAGGATCAAATGAGACTCAAATACCCACATCTTTTATGTTATAGCACTAGTAGAATTTCGGGGCGAAATTCTCTTTAAGGGGGGTAGAATGTAACCCTTGCGGATTTTCTAGGTTTATAATGTTCTATTTAGGTCCTTTGACTTTTTGTCTATTAGCATTTTTGTTAGACAATTTGCTGTGTTGACGGTAGTCAATCAATAATTTCTTTAGTCAATAGATTGCTTATTTCATGTATTTTTCCTTTTTAGAGATTTACAGCTTTATTTGATCACTTTCCGGGAGGTTTGTCCCGTACAAACGGCTTAAAAATGTTAAACAACGCGTACCGGCATGGCTCATTTATGTCCATAACAAATCTAAAACAATTTAACTATAAAACCTATAGTGTAAATATTTAAATTTTAAGTAAACATATTTTTACAATCATTAGACAACACAAAAAATTTTGGGTCACATTTTAAAATCATGAACAATGAGCGATAGGGTAACCCGACACAAAACGAAGCAACCCAAAGGCCCCTTGAATGCCACCAAGGCCGGCCACCACCCTAGGAGACAACAAGGCAAGAATTTAGGACCTTGGTCTAGTAAATCATGTATATCTTGTTTTAAAAGTTTCATTTCACACACACACTAAACAAAGTTACACACACAAAAATCTTTCTATCCTCCTCTCTTCTTCGTTGCGTCCGAACACCAAAACACACACAACACATTCATTTTTCAAATTTTGATCAAGAACGGGAAGGTTAAGAAACATAAGAATTGATTCTAATAAGCGTAAGTATATAAAAACAACGTTTGGGTTGTCGGTTTCGTGTCGAACTTGTCTTCAAAACCTTCGTTGTAAGTCATCTTTCTTTTGAATTTTTTTGTACTTTTAGTAGCCTAATGATGCATAGATATTAGTTGTACGGTGCGTTTTCTAAAAATCAAACACAAAAAATGTACGAAACCCCAGTAAGGGTGCATTTGGGGTTCGAACCAAAAGAAAAAGGGAAACAAGGGTTGGTTACTTTTACATAATGGTTGCGTTAGTGAGATAACATTATTTGCTTATTATACATATTTGCTTACTCGACTTATTGATAAGCTTTGGTGGACTTATTTTGGGCTTATATGGCTCGAACCACCACAAGGAACAAAAAGAAAATGGTTTTGTTATTTACCTCTTTTGTCATACTTTTATAACTTATTTGATAGCTTATTTTGAGAACTAAAAGTACTACATAGCTTATTAACTTATTTATAAGCTAACTATTATTGTTTTGGGCTTATGTGGCTCACGACCCAGAAGGACCCAATAAGTCGTGACTTATTGCGACCTCTTTTATGGTCCGGCTTATTTCCATGGTTTTGTTATAGCTTATTTTGATACTTTAGAACTCATGTAGCTTAACGGCTTAATAATAAGCTAAAAATAGCTTATTATGGGCTTAAGAGGCCACGACCCAACAAGCTAAGCCCAAACCATGGCTTAGTCTTGGTCCATGAGCCTGGGCTTATGTTTGTGGCTTATTTGTTTGACTTATTTTCTTAATGGGCTTGATAATGGGCCTAAAACGGATTTTAAAACTAATAACAATATTTTGGACTACTATTGGGCCTTAAGGCCCAATAAGCTAAAACTAGTCATTTAAACGCTTAAAACGGACTTTTGAAAGTGATTATTACTTTTATATATATTTGGATAGTTAGGTAGTCATGCGTCTTGATAAACGTCGTAAAATGTGGATTTTTGGTCGTTTTGTCGGAATTGATTTATTTAAAGGAAAATGTTTGAAAAATGAGGTTTAAAACATTGGAAACGTTTTATAAACGAACGGGTCATGCCAAAATTTTATAAAAATATTATACTTAGAATATTTTACTAAAAACCTAATTTCTTAGAAATCCGACAAAGACGAAATAATGAAATATTATTATCTTAATAAACGGACTAAAAGACGAAAATGATATTTTATTATTTTATAAATTATAAAACTTCTATTAATGATTTAGCGTAACTAAAGCGTGTCATTCTTCATAACTAATACAATTAAACCAGGTAACTTGAGGCTACCAGATAGATTACCGGAACATATTTTTTAATATCTATTATCTAAGTCTTGTTTTTTTTACTTGTGTGTCTTCTTAAATAGTATAAGTATATACTATCTAACATACATACTTTGATATATTTCCTTCGAGTCTAAATCATCAACCACTACACAACCAATACCACTAAAATCAGTAATACAAAAACGTTTTTCAAAGCTCCTATGCATCAAATCCAAATAATCCATTTCAAACATATTTCTAAATCAGTCAAATTGCTAGGTCGTGTTAGGAAGCCGTTGTACGCCGTTGTTTGACTATCTATTCTCTGCTACTTATTATCTCTGTTAAGGTGAGTTCTTGTAGCCCCACTTTTTAAACTATTTTCCGTTGAGGGAAAATGATACTCAAATCTATTTTTTGCTGCTTTTACTCCCGTAAAAAGTCTCTAATTCTTTAGACAATGTTATGTGCCTATGATTGTGTGTATGAATGTGATTAGAATGCTATGTGACTGCTATGTGAATACTATGAGATCAATTTTTGCAAAGCACCAAATGGAGTTTGCTCAACTCTATTTAGCCGACTGTGTAGCTCCAGCTGGTAGGCGATAGGTTCAGAAGACAAGAACAGTGCGTGGACCCCTATTGATATGTGATTTGGTTTGGATTGTTATGGTATGAGGTGTTGTTATGTTGGAAACCTATTATTATTGCATGCATTCTGCTTTCATATTGCACAATTGTCCACCACTTAAATTATGGCACACCAACTAGGTTTACTTCTAAACCTACGAGCTCACCAACTTTATGTTGACCTTTTCGAGTATCATTTTCAGGTGATGCGAATGCTCGCTAAGCTCATGTTAGGATGCCTTAGATGACCTAAGCTTATCTTGTGGGGATCATGGTTAGAAGACTGCACTGAGTCTTTGTTTTCATGATTATGTTCTTGGATTGTTTTAGACTTATTTTGCCCTGTATTAGGAGTGGGTTTGTTATAATTTGTAATATGTGTTGTGTTCATCGACTTTTCATGGCACAAGTCCCACACTTGTTGTCGGAGGATGTTGTGACACGTTTTAATATGCATTTTTAGTTTTCTCTATATCAATATATTGTGTTATGATGATCAATCCCCCATCATGCCTCGTGTTTTCGCCTTTGTCGGGGTGTGACAGTTTCCCTAGGAGCAACTCGCCTAGGAGTGTTAGCACGCTATTTGTTTGGTTGTATGACCATCGCCTAAGAGACTCCTTTTGAGATAAAAGTATTGATACGAGAATGAGAACCATATACTTGATAATTTGGTTAATTGTGTGACCGTGACAACAATTTTCCTACTGGCGTTCGTGTTTCGGAGATGGTACTAATTTGGATGAGTCAAAGTCCTTTGTAACAAAAATGTGTATAAGTGAAATGTCTTCTTAAATACCTTTTAAAAGCATGATGCTTTAATAGTTTTCAAATGATTACATGGGTTGAATATTTGACCTATGTACTATAAGGTCCGTCTAAACCACAAATATTGTTGGATATTAGTATTCAACCCACCTTTGGAAAAATGTTCTTAACATATAAGTTCATTTGTGTCAATTTCATTACGCTTTCCATTTATGATTTCAAAATTTTAAAAATCTTTATTATACACTACTTGAACTATTTTTTTAAAACTCTTTTATTACGATTTATGCTAAAAAGTCAACTTTATTAAAGGACACTAAAAAAATACAGGTTTTTACAGACACATCTTTTTGCACAATTATCATAACTAAAATTTTAACTTTGCATGCAAGAATTTTATCCTTACCCAGCATAAACTTTTATGGCATCTCTTTTTACATAAATGTTATTATGATAAATTTCAAGTATTATATACGTACTCAAATTATACTTTGGTCAAGCGTTTGCTCAAATAGATGTCTTTGACAAATTTTAAAACCATGTCTCCAAGAAGAAACACACGCAACCTAGGAACGAACCTTGGAAACCAATTACTATACCTCTATGCCTTACGAACCTAGAGCAGTTACGAGTTGTTTTACCAGAATATAGGTGGATTAAATTATCTATATTCTGAGGAGTTAAAAGAGGATTAACCTGGTTTTAATAGAGTTGAAAAGCTTTAACGTGGTAGTAGTGATGGATTGATAGACTAGAGTTTTAGCATAAATTAATTGCTTTGAGATAATTGTTCAAATACCTTTAGAAGACGAGAGGATTCTAGTGTTATAATGAGATAGGTCCTGAAAGGACTTGAAGCTAGTGTCGGCCATCAAGATGAGAAAATACCTTAAGAAGGATGAATTTGACACATATAGTGGACAAAGGAGCCGATGTGAAGAATATCTAAAAAATTTCGATAGAAAGGAATCTTAACGAGGTCTTTCTCATAGATTTGTCTAGACTCCCTCTGACTAGGATAGTCGAGTTCCGGATCGACCTAGTGCCGGGATCGAAACCGGTGGCTAAAACACACTATCGTTTGGCACCATTGGAAATGCAAGAACTGTCCAGGCAATTACATGAACTTTGAGCAAAGAATTGATAAGACCGAATTCATCACCTTGGGATACACTAGTGCTCTTCGTTAAAAATAACAATGGATCGATGCGTATGTGTATCGATTACAGGGAGCTGAACAAATTAACCATCAATAACTGATACCCTTTTCCTCAAATAGACGACCTATTTGATCAACAGCAAGAGCAACTTACTTTTTGAAGATTGACCTACGGCCAGGATATCACAAATAAGAGTCAAGGAAGAATACATCCTAAGACAACATTCAAGATGCGATACGGGCATTACGAATTCATAGCCATGCCCTTTAGGTTGACTAATGCACCGACTGTATTTATGGACCTGATGAACAGAGTGTGTAGACCCTAATTGGACAAGTTCATGATAATGTTCATTCACGATATACCCATCTACTCATGAAGTAAGGAAGAACATGAACAACACTTAGATTCCATTTTGAGGTTTCTCAAGGACGTAAAATGGTACGCCAAATTCTCCAAGTGTGAGTTTTAGTTTCGAGAAGTACAATTTCTTGGTTACATGGTCAATACAAAAGGAAATCATGGCGACACTGTGAAAATTAAAGCTATTAAGAAATGGGAAAATATCATGATGGATCTTGTGATAAGGTTACCTAGGACGTCGAAAGGACATGATACGTTTTGAGAAGCGAGGCAAGTTGAACCCTCGATACACTGGACCCTTCAAGGTACTAAATAGAGTTGGTCTAGTATTTTACCGACCTGAGCTACCGTAAGAGCTTAGTAGAATTCACGATGTATTCTACATCTCAAAATTTAAGAAGTGCTTAACTGACGAAACACTCGTTGTTCCACTAAAGAAATTACGGATCATTGGCAAACTCTAATTCATAGAAGAACCAATGGAGATTATGGACCATGAGGTCAAGAGACCAAAGCATAGCCAAATTTCTATTGTTAAAGTTTGATGAAATTCACGAAGAGATCCTGAGTTCACATGGGAGCGCGAGGACAAGATCAAGCGCAAGTACCCACACCTATTTTCGAGTGCAATTATTGGCTAAGTCGAACTGAATCTCGGGAGGGGATTCTTCCTAACAGGGGAAGGATGTGACAACCGTCTGGTTTAGGTTATCAACCATTAGAGTTGTTATAACGTCTTTGATTAAATTTACTTGTATAAATTATTTTATGCTTGTCGGGGCAATTTGAGCTTGAATTGTCTTTTTATTTAACCTCGATTACGAGCGTGTCTTCGACCAACGATCCATATATTTTTAGGTTATTATTTAACCTCGTACATTTACTATAAAAAAATTATTTTTGGCATAAAATATTTTTTTACGGGTAACCGGATAGGTTATCCCGCGAACGTCGTATCATGTACATTACATTTGAACCCGCCTCTAGACTAAATATTAGTCTACGTGCTCAACGTATTTTTATTATTTCAGATATGTATCCTAAATGTTGTAGTTTTATTTTTTAACATTTAAGTTTACTCTTCGTGGTTGCGTCTAAACTCTTATAACATTTTACCTTTTTACCCATTAGCTTAAACAATACATACTTATATGAAATATAACACACACAAAAAATCATACATATAACTCTCTTTCTCATGCTTGCCACAACCTTAATTAGGTGTCATATTTAGACACTTAAGAAGGACACATGTCATAGTGATCTTGCATGCCATTTCTAGCTACTTCCTCTCATTTCTATTAGTAAAAAAATAATGCACACTTATTCTCGTCTTGTTTTTGCCGTACATACCATCAACATCAACAACCATTTCATACAAAATTTTTTACTATGAAATATTGTATCTTTAATACTAAAGAGCAGGATTCTCATCCCAATGCTCATTAATAGATTTTGCATTCAATGCAATACTCGGCCCGACCTAGGTTTATTCGGGTTATATCTTTATAATTTTCCCACTTTCCTTTACAAAACCGGTGGTATAACATGTGTGAGGTACGTGTCTCGCCTCCACTCTCTCCCTTCATCTACCATAATACTACTATTACACTCTCTCTTTTGCCACTGGTTCTCTCTCTGAAGCCAATGAAGTATTATGGTAGATCAAGTTATAGATCTTACTATCTCTCGATGCAACTTTCATAATATGCTTGCGGGTGATTTTTGTTGATGGGTATGTGGTTTCATTGGGATAAGAATCCTGCTCTTTAATATTAAAGATATAATATGCTTGCGGGTGATATTTGTTGATGGGTATGTGGTTTCATTGTTTTTTGCGGCTGATGGTTTCTTT
>BQNB010130336.1:0-18959 GCA_026074375.1 Tanacetum coccineum
ATTTCAGGAACAACAATTGCGTCCTCGTATCCCTCGGTGGGAGCCTGGAGCAATTCTGCCATAGTACGATTATCAGCCATCGTAACTATGGGAAGTTCAACAAGATTCGGAGGAACTTGTTGTTGATGTAGTTGTTGTTGACGTAGACGACGAGCTTGAGAACGAGTGCGCATGCACTAAAATAGAGAACAAGAAGAGTATTTTTGGTTTTTTAGTTTATTCACAATCTATTTTAAACGGACAGGAACCTAAAACTAGACAACTTGAACCCAAATAATCAGAATACTTCACGGTAGCTCCCAAAAAGCAATACAATCAGGTGAGCGGAGGAGTAGGAATAGCGCGAAGCTTATTTCTCCTTTCGGGTCGTAGTTCCTTGGAACAACCCTCCTTATACCCACTTTATAGTTTGTATTTCTTTTTGAGATGAGCCGTACCTTGTAAACGACACAATTGGTAAGTTTTAAATCTTTGATTCGAGTTGGGAAATTTGTATTGTTCCACACGTTAGGAACAATTGATAAATTTGGAGTTTATTTTATTTATATATTTTTATGGACAATTTTTTTATATTTTTGATTTTTCTTTGGCTTTTGTATGATAATTATACTAAAAAAAATTGAAAAATATTTTTGTACTTTTTATGTTTTTGTAGAAGAAAATATTCACAGGTTCAAAGACAAACTGTCAAACGTAACGATATTCTTGCTCAGCCTCCCCGGCAACGGCGCCAAAATTTGACTCGCCGAAACTCACACCTTAAAATCTATCTATATATAATATAAATACAACAAAGGATCAGAATCCGCGAGACCAAGAAAACCGGAAGCAGTATAGAGAAACTCCGGGTCGTTATGTCCCAACGAGGCTAGAGATGGAAAATCGCAAGACGATTGATGATTTGTGTTTGGATGTCACAAGGAATGATTTGGCACTAAAATTGATAAAAATAAGCAATAGCACATAAAAATAGCAAAGAGAATAAGCTGGAACAAGTATAAAAGCTAGGAATGGCAAAAACACTTAAAACTTAATGAGAAAACACTAAAACTTTAAAAGCTAAAACACAAATAAGCTCAATTAAGCTTAAGACAGACAAATAAGCTAAACTAACTCTAAATAAGCAAATTCAGCATGCAATTAAGCTAAATTAAACAAGAGAAACACACATTACTACAACAGTACTAACAGTACTAACTTGGAGTTAGTACTGCTAAGCTTTAAGTTAAAACTGTTAAGCTATACGTAGTACTAGCTAGGCTAATAAAACACAAAGATACAAGAAATAAGCAAATAGGCTAAAACAGAAGTTTAACTACCTAAAAAAAAATACAGGAAAGCAAAAAATAAGCACTTAAGCATAAGAATAACAACCCAGAATAGACTATAATTATAAATAAGCTAGACACACTAAAACTGATGAACCTCTTAAAATATTTTGAAAAAGAAAATAGCTACCATTAAAGACATAAAGAAAATGGTTTAATTTACTCTAAAAAACTAAGGAAATCTTAAATAAGCAGAACTAATAAGCTCATAAGCTAAAATGAACCACCAGTACTAACAGTATAAACTGTCAGTACTAACTTGAAGTTAGTACTGCTAGTGTTGAGTTAGTACTGCTACCTTTGAAATCCAAGAAAATGAACTAGCAGTACTAACTCTGCTTGTTCCAAACACCCCTTAAAATTTTCAAAACTCATTTTTATTTCCAATTGATTAAAAACAGATTATAAAATAACAAGTTAAAACACTTATAAGCAAATTTCAATCAGGAATAAGCACTTAAATAAGCTGAAATGGCCTAGCAGTGTTAACTCAAAACTAACAGTTTTATCAAATGAACTAACAGTACTAAACTAAGGGGTCGGGGCGGGGGGTTGTAGTGGCATAGGGGTGTTTGTTTGTGTAAGGGTTACTAAACTGAAGAATAGTCACACAAATTACTTTTAAACTAACAGCTAAGCAAGATAAGCACTAAACATACTAAAATGCATAAATTAAGAAACAATAAGTAACAAATATGCATTATAATCCCTTATGCATGAAATAAGAATGTAAAGAAAAAGAGAACTTACAAAACCCTTAAATGCGCAAACAGGGTCAAACAATAAATCTACAAGCTCTAGCTTGCATAAAACAAGCTAGTGAGAGTCCATAAGCCCATCCAGAACTGGCTTATCATCCATAAAATGAGCTGTGGTATATTTGAGAGTGATTTTTATAATTTTCTCTTAACTACTTAACTTTTTTTTTGAACTTACTTAATTAAAGCAGCTTATAAACAAGCTGTGTTGTGAGCTTTTTAAACACAAATCAACACATTCAAGAAACTTAACACTTGGAATTGTAAATTGACTTAAAAACTTAAATTTGCATTAAAACTTGAAAGTGTTACAAAGCTGAAAGTAAAAGCTGTAAATAACTGAAAATAAGCTAAGTTATATTAAAAATTAAAAACTAACTCTTTTCTAACATTACAAAAGACTCTATTTATAGCCGAAGTCTTCTTCTCTTGGACTTGCAGCTTGTGTTTCTTTTGTGAGAGCTTCAACCAAGTGTGCTTGTTGTGTGAGGGATTGCCAACATGGCATTTATACAACTGGGGGGGGGTAGTAGGGTGGATAAAATGATTTTGGCTAGGGTGTTGAGTGGTTTTGCAGGGTAGAAGGTATGGGACGACATCCAAGTTGTACCTGGGTTTTTGTTGGGGCGGGAAAGAAGGCTTTTAGGTAAGTAGGCAGTTTTAGTATCCCTCAAGTTATATTAACTTTGAATCAATCTTTTGCCAACCATCCGTTTGCAATTTTGACCCTTGCCATTTTATCATTATTGTAATACAACTTGGAGGTTTTGGCAGTTATAAAAGCTCCCTCCAATTATTATATTTTCTTTCACTTGGCTGACTTTTGACTTTGTCCTTTCCATTCCGTGCTTGGATTTGTTTGTTTTTGGCTTTCTTTTTGTTCCTTTTCTTGAATATCCGTTTCCTGCACAAAACAAATGCAAAACATACAAATACAATGTATTTTTGGTATGTTTTTAGTCTTTTAAGTCCGTTTAATGGAAAATGGTATGTGTAATTAAGCACATACCAATACGCCGTATTCATTAGAAATGAATACGTCGTATCGTATCAATAAAAAAAAGAATGGGTCCCTTGTTTCTACCTGTTTGACCCCACTACTTTAACTATGTTATAGTCACAAATTTTAGCTTTTATCTATGTTATAAAACTTAATGGGGGCATACAATAGGTATATGGGGGGTGGGGAAATTATACATCCTAATTTGAAATCAAACCTTAACCCTAATTCAATTTAATTAGAAAAGAGAGAGTGGAGTATCATACCTTAGGAGTGTAAGAAATATAGAAACGAGGATTGTCTTTCGAGATTAAAAGGCGAGGTAAATTTTTTGGTTTGAAATGTGGAGTAAAAAGTGTGTGTGAAGAACAATCTGGCGTATATGCTGGGTCTTTATACCCACACTTGATACGCCATATAGGAAATTATCCAATACGGCTTATTGGACAATAAATTGATACGGCGTATATGTGTACCTTAATACGATGTATTCATTCTTGGAGACCAAATATTTAACAAAGTCGAGAAAAACATACCTTGGCCTCCGCAATTATTTTGTATGAACACCATCCTTATTATACCGTTTAGGGTCGAACGGGATTCCGAACGGCACATATAGATTCTTAAGAAGACTTAATGGTATCCTGTTGTTAAGATAATTCCATGTCACAATATTAATAATTAATTCTATAATAAAACTTCTTACATTGAAGATTTTTATAATTTTATCGTGACTTATTTTCAGAAGCTTATTTGACCCTTCGATATCGATGTTTATTGCATTTCTTCCTAAAGATTGTGTTACATCGATATCATCATCATTAATGTCCTTTTTTGATTTTAGGTTATTATGAAAAACTACGTCAAGAGGAAATGATTTAAAGTATGAAACGTTTCGTTTTCTTTATCATATTTGGATAATAAGGTTTCATTACTTAAATTAGATTCTTCAATATGTTGAAAACTTTCAGAGGGTTTAGTTAGATCATCATTGTAAGTAATGGTAGGGAATTCATCCTCAGAATCTTTAAAGAAGTCTAAATCATTAGAATAACTAATCGTAAGCTTTGGTGATTGAAATGAAGGCATATGGATTTTATCATTCTCATTTTTCGAATCCGTTTTCAAATTATCGACATAAATTATTTTATAAGAAAATGAATTTTCGTAAAAAATTACCATATAATCTTCATCGTCGGATTCGTCAAATGATATTCTAAAATCAATTTCGTTTTCGTTAAAAGGACTTACCGTGGGTTCACATGAGAGTGCTGCATCGGATGTATCATCAAAGACTATATCTGGGTATTCAGTTTCGAAGTTCGTAAAGCTATCGTCCTCATCTTCACAATATTCCATCTTACCATATGTGGCAGTTTGCCAATTAAATGCTCGACCATGTCTTTGAGCCTTTTCTTCTTCGAGTCTGATGTATTCTTGATCATCCATGATAAACCTAGGCTGGAGTTCAGAAACAAGGAAACGGACTACAAAGCAGAGTACCTTTTGAGAACAGTTAAATAATACTGGAATTTAAAACATACAATTAAACACATAATTAAATTAAATACAAACAGAATTAAATTATACTAATTAAATTATTCTAAGCAAATGGTTATAAATACTAACAAAATTAAAGGTTAAACTTTTTTACTCCCCGGCAACGACGCCAAAAACTTATGTGTTGTCGTGTAGGGCCAATTTATTGATTACTAAGTTTTAAATTATAATTTTGCCGACTATTTAAAAACATCACTTTAAACCGAGAATACGGGCAGTGTACCCGATCGGGTGGAGTTTTGTGGTAAGTAGGATGTCGAACACTAAGAGCGAGGTTGTTAACCATATATTCTATCAGTATTTTAATTAATTTAATTAAGTTAATTCTAATTACTTGTTAAACCTTTTCTAAACCTAGTGTAAATGATAACGGGGGGTTTTCAGCCTGAGAGACTGGCACAGGTTTTATGGTGACAACAATAAATTCTAAACACAATAAACATGCAAGAAAACAACCAGAAGACAAAACAGCGGTACAAGCTAAATGATAGAAAACTGTATTAGCCATATTAAATCCCGATTAAATGCTGGGGTTATGGTTTTTTATAGTGCAATGATTACTTAATCTCGAAGCGGCATTCATTCTTAAGACTTAGCGGGACCATTCATCCAAAGACTAGACACGTTTGAATCCTGTCAAAATAACAATTAACTATTCGCAAAAAGCATCCTTTTAGTTTAATTATAATCCTATCTAGGGATTGAAAGCAATGGTGAACTTGTAAATCACTAGCCTGATCGGGACTTACCCACTACTGATTGATGGTATTTTTATATAACTGGTAGGTTCATTGTTCAAGTCTTTATCAATTAATTAAGAACATACTTGTTGAAACATTACGGGTCACCTGCCGGTCCAACTAAGCTCATAATTTAAAGACAAAGATAAAACATTATTTGTGATCCTATTGGTCCAGTAATATAAAACACGATATGGAGAGCTATCCCAATATCTAGTTCACTTGTTAGGCATAACTAGACCCAGTTGAATGATAGGTCGCATATTCAAACACGTAAACAAGTATCATGTGATAAACATAATTAAACTTTCAACGATAAATTAAGCAATCGGATTAAAACAAACCAAACATTAAATCTTCATTAAGATGGCTAATACCCGAGGGTATTAGCCCATAACCATTGTAATTATACAAACGTGATCAAATAACCAAGGTAAACTAAACGTTTTACCGAACGATACCAAAAATTAAATGATTACAAGAGTATAGAAATTACACGGTGTCTTCTATGGAATCGTGATCGATGCTTGACCTTTGGCTGCTCTTCTTCTCTTTAGAAAATCGTCTTTTATGTGTATGGTATAGAGAATATGATTTTGCACACTAAAAACTTATTTTTGAGTCTTCTATTTATAGTGTCTGAAAAAGACTGGATACACCGTATTGAATGAGGTCAATACAGCATATAGGGGTGTTTTCCTTGGAGCGCGCGCTAAGTTTATAATCAATTAGATATATCATCCCAAATTATATTTATTCACCAAATCTCTGAATGTCTATCCAGCTGGATATGACATATGAAGGAACTTGGATACGCTGTATTGGGAGTTGAGAATGCGCGTGCTCTTGTGAAGTCTAGGCGCTGATATGTCGTATCTTCTTTTCTGGATACGGCATATTAGGCACAAATATGAAATATTTTAATATCATCGTTTAAGCTCTAAAAAGTGCGCCTTTTAGCATGTCTTCACAAATCACTCCGTAATTACTACAATTTACATCTTTAAGCAATTAAGTAATGATTCTTGCAATAATTATATGAAAGTGGATAATTTATTCGGGATAAATGATGGTATAAATGTAACGTTATTTGATGTCATCAGTCACTCAAATAATCCAGTTACTATTATATTAAATCTATTTTGTTTATCAAATAACGTAAGTGAATTTCTCGTCACAGACGATAAAGATCATAGACAAATCTTTAAAAATATATGGATCACAACGGGTCTTTCGACCTATACCGGTGTGAGTATATAATCAAAGTTGATAAGATAAGATATGATAGGATTATAACATAAGCTTAAGATTAACAAGATCGTAATTATACCAAACGCTTATTCATTATATTATTTTCACCGAGTAGTCAGGAGAGATTTAGCCTCTCATGGCTATGAAGTTCATAACAAGATTAAATTGAATAACAAGAAACATACTATATTCGAGGTAAGAATATGGATCAAAATTCTCCCTGTAACAAGTATGGAATCGAAATACAACCTTTTATTCTTATAAAATCTATGATACTCTTCTTCGTTCTTCGTAGTTTGATCTTCAATCATCAAGGTTTATGGTGTTTTTTGGTTGAAGAATTGGAGATATGATTGTTGTATGAGAGATATTTGAGTGGGAGATGATGAAGTGAAGTGAGGAATGGATGAAATGTGTGTGAAATTCGTCCTAATTTATAGGCTGAGTTTCAGGTAAAAGTGCGGCGCACACAAAAGATTGTGCGGGGCACTTGGTGATTAAATGCGAGGGGAATTTAATTTTTATTGAGAAGTGTGACGCACAAAAATATTTGTGCGGCGTACTTGGGGTATAAATGCAATCCTCATTTAATTGATTTTAATTTTTGAGTTCGCTTGGAAGTGCGGCGCACTTAGGTCAAGTGCGGCGTACTTATGCCTTTTTCAGCCTTGAGTCTTTTTCTTTTCTTTTAACTTCCTTTCCAATAATCAAAAATACTTGAACTTTATTTCTTTTGAGCTCGGGATGACTTTAAGTGAACCTGCATGTAATTTATGCTATTAAGTATCGAAAGTTCACGAGAAATGATAGAATATATGTAAATAACGCTACTAAAAGCATGTATAATTTAGGTGTTATCAAATTTCTCCACACTTAGCTGTTGCTTTCCCTCAAGCAATATAAAGCGAGAAAAAAAAGATCATTTATCATTACGTGGAGAAAAATTTAGATTTTACAAGTGTTTACTGGTTTTAGTTTACTTTTCAAGCATAGACACATAACAAAGCACCTCACAGGGAAATATGTTTGATTTTTTTTAAGTCACTCAAGCCACTCAGATAGGGTTTTTTAATTGTGAAGTCACTCAGATGCGCAGACATAAGGGTGATGGAAACACACGGGTCAAAGTATAACCCACGTATGTAGTACAATTTTTATTGGTAAGACCATGTCGTCCACAGGGATTTGCGTAGTTTCGAATAATCAATTGAAAAATAAACTTTAACAATTGTGAGAAATATGACTACTCGGAAAATTTCGTATAATTCATAAGCAGTGGTAATAGTTACGATCTTAGACTTAGGACTCTAATTTATAAAAAGTATTTTCTCGTCAAAAAATGTTTTCATAAATTAACTTGTTTAACTTAAGACTCTTTTAGTTAACTCGATTAAATGTGTCACTCAAATAATCCAGTTACTATTATATCAAATCTATTTTGTTTATCAAATAACGTAAGTGGATTTCTCGTCACAGACGATAAAGATCATAGACAAATCTTTAAAACTATATAGATCACAACGGGTCTTTCGACCTATACCGGTGTGAGTATCTAGTCAAAGTTGATAAGATAAGATACGATAGGATTATAACATAAGCTTAAGATTAACATGATCGTAATTATATCAAACGCTTATTCATTATATTATTTTTACCGAGTAGTCATGAGAAATTTAACCTCTTATGGCTATGAAGTTCATAACAAGATTAAATTGAATAACAAGAAACATACTATATTCGAGGTAAGAATATGGATCAAAATTATCCCTGTAACAAGTATGGAATCGAAATACAACCTTTTATTCTTATAAAATCTGTGATACTCTTCTTCGTTCTTTGTAGTTTGATCTTCAATCTTTAAGGTTTATGGTGTTTTTGGGTTGAAGAATTGGAGATATGATTGTTGTATGAGAGATATGTGAGTGGGAGATGATGAAGTGAAGTAAGGAATGGATGAAATGTGTGTGAAATTCGTCCTAATTTATAAGCTGAGTTTGGGGTAAAAGTTCGGCGCACACAAAAGATTGTGCGGCGCACTATAAGTTGTTTAATAAATTTGCTTTTTAAAGTTTTTTGCAAAAAAAAAGATGGAAGTCGGGGGTGAGCAAGGCTCGAACCCCCGACCTCAACACCCTCAACCTTTTTAAAGCCTCAACACACACACCCTTACCAACGTGCCCTGGGGACTTTTTCATTCTTACTTTGCAATATTAATCTTTTATACACATTTTGCACTATTTAGCTTATTAGGCGTTTAGGCTTATTTGACATCTTATTTGATAAGTTGAGTTCCCGAGCTTATTTTTCCTAGATTCCACATTGTTCAAGCTACTTTTGCTATTTTTTTAGATTTTTATTAAATAGTCTAGTATTTTTAAACATTTAATTTTGTTAAAATCGTTTTTAATTCATAAAAAATTATAAAAAAGTCAAAAAATATAATTCTTTTTTAGAAAATTTTCTTTTAACATTTAGGACCTAGGAAAATTAGATTTGCGTTCGTAGGGTTAAAATTGCAAAATCTTGTTTTTTAAATAACGGGATTGAATCCCGTTCATATTTTTAGTGATTTTTAGCTTGAAACACCTTCGTTTTTAGTCTAGTTTTCTTTGTTTTAGCTTTTTAGTCAATTAAGTCTTATAAAAACCAAAAAGATCATTTTAGGATTAATTTTAATAATTTAGGGTTTTTAGGTCCCGTTAGGATTCCCGATTTGCGTTTTTAGTTAAAAATTTTCTTCCCTTAAGTGTTTTTAAGTTTTTGCTTTATTTTTCTCGTAGTTTTAGAAAACCAATATCAATCTTATCCCATTCAAACATCGATTCTCAAAACGACTCTAAACTTTCAATTGCATTCCTCGTTGGGGATAACGACCCGGGAATCATACTCCCGGATTACTATAATTGTGATTTTTTTAATTCTTACCTTCCTAATTTTATATATTATATAAGTATTTTATATTTATATATTCTATATTTTAAAAGGTGTAGGTCAAAAACTTCGTCATCGGTTTTTGACGCCGCTGCCGGGGAGGGGTGTATCCGATTATTGAAGCCGTTTGAAAATTTTTGTTTGAAGATCCTTCCTTGTGAAGTTAATTTGTTAATTAATATGCTTCTAAAGCATATTTGTTGTTCTTTATGTATGCTTGTGTGAAGTTTACACACATTATCCTAAACGAATGAAGTATCTTTTGCTTTGATGTTTGCTTGCACTTGTCATATTTTTCCTTCCTTCTTGCTACATGTTAGAAATATTTGTATTGTTCTAACTCGTTTTTGTAGCCAAGAAACCATAGCTTGATTCCTTGGTGCCCTCGAACGAGGGGGAGCACACATCAAGGGGGCAATTCTCGATGATGACTTTTTGATTCTACAAAAAAGGGGAGAAATGACATAAAACTCACTAAATACTTGTTTAAAAATAGATTTACATTTAATGAGTTTAAATTTTGTAATCATCAAAAAGGGGGAGATTGTTGATAGAAATAATGCCTAAAAACATTATTAATATTTTTCACATCTTTACGTTTTGATAATCACAAAATATAAAAACGTTCAATGTAAAATTAAACGTAAACAAGTAATTAGTAGTAAATTTTCATTTTGAAAATTATATCACTTAAAGGTATAAATAAATAAATGCTTAATGCATTTTATGATCAAAGGAAATTTTTATTCAACCTCACACTTTTATAAAATGTTGTAAACATTTTTATAAACATTACAAAACATTTTCTACAATTAAAAGAAATGTTTTATTCAAAATAAACACTTTGAAATTCAAATTTTCAGAAACGGCTAAAAAGTTCCAGAAAATTCTCTCTACACAAAAGGACAAAATGGGGAGCGCACAGTCTAGGGCGGCCCCCTTAATTTTAAGGGGACCGCCCACCTATTTAAGGGGACCGCCTATAGACTGACGTTCCTCCAGTTTGTCCTATAAATACTGAATTTTCCCCACTATTTTCTTTCCTTTTTGCACTTATTCTTTCTGCTCAAAACAGCCCACATATCCTCTCTAAAATCCTTTGATCATTTAATCATAAAGCTTTGTTTCCAAGTGATCCAAGCTTAATTCCTCAAGTGCAAGAGAAGAATACTTTCATCATCAAGTGAAGAAGTATTACACCTTAGTGTGTATTGCAACCTTGTTGCATTCATATCACATATTTGTAAATCAATTGCATATCTTGTATTTGTGTGTAATAGCTAGATCTTGGCGATCTTTGTAAGTATAGTTAGATCGTGGTGATCTTACCAAGTAGTGATAGATAAGTTGTGATAGTAAAGTAGTGTGGGTGAAGTGGAGCCCTGAGTGTGAAGAATACTTTGAAGTTGTGAAGAAGTCGTGAAGTTGTGAAGTCGTGAACAAGTAGTGAAGTCGTGTTGTGATAGATTGGTTCTAGCTAGGGGGAGGGGGGGGGAGGGGGGAGATTAGAACACGACATTTTAAGCTATGTGTCGTAAATTTGGTGAAAGCAACGACGTGTACGTTTCTCTGCATAAGGGAGGTTGTTGACATAGTGAAGAAAACTCTCGAGTTTGGTGCTTGGGGAGTGGAGTAGGGCGAAGAGGTGCTTCGTTACCGAACCACTATAAATCCTCGCGTTGTGGTTTGATTGTTCTTACTCTTATCTCTTGTCTTGCATTATTTTCTCATACTATCTTATTAATTGTTTAGATAAGTATATTGTTTATATTGCGCAAGTGTTGAATTCACATAAAGTCGAATCTAGAATTTTTACAAACACTTTAAAACCTTAAATTAAAAAGCGGTAAACTATTCAACCCCCCTTCTAGTTTTCCACACATAATAAGGGGGTCGAGCACCAATCCCATCCGTACTAAGTCGTGGTTCAAAAGATTCTCGCGTTCCTAGGGTGGTCCAATAAGGTACATCCTCATCACCTAGGTCGATTTCTCTAACTCTAAATATTGACCTAGTAATACCTTCTCTTACCACTATTTTTTGCTTTCCTACAATCTATTACGACGCTAGCGGTTGCTAAAAATCCTCTTCCAACAAGTAAAGGGCACGCAGGTTCTTTTTCCATGTCTATGACATAGAAGTATTCTAAGAGTTTTAACTTTCCTATGTGAACCTCTACATTCTTTTCGATGCCTACGGGTTACGACTTAGTTCCATCCGCTAATCCAAAGACATAATCAGTCTCTTCTACTAATCTATTTTTACGCTTTTGGAAAAGATATAATGGGATTAAATTCACATAAAACCTTAAATTGGCTAAGGTATCAAAAGGCTTTGAGTATCCTAGTCAACAAGGCAAGATGAATAATCCGGGATCCTTTATTTTCTTAGGCATTTTGCCTTGGCCATTTTTATATTGGAAGCATACTAGACCTTCAAGACCGGTAACTTAAATGCCAAATTCCAAAAAATTCATCTCTTAGGGTTTTTTGGGTTCTTTTGGTTTTGGTGTAGTAATTTAATTGACCTTTAGTGTTTTAACTTGTAGTTGGTCTTTTTGAAAATCATTTGCTGGTTTGAAACACGTTTTAATAGCATTGACCGATTTGAAAGGATTAGAGGAACTTTGGGGATCCACTATTGGATAAGAACGAGCAGACAAAACCAAAGAGGTGGGGTTGACATTCAATTTTGAGTTCTTAACCATGTCACTTGGGAGTGCTCCCATCATTCGGTCATTGATGGCCTTCAAGAATGTGTCAATTTTAATGGTTATCTCGCTTTGTTGTTGTTTGAAATCAGCTTCAAACTTGGATAACCTAGCGTCTTGAGATGTCATAAAATTAGACACCAATCCTTCGAGATTTGATTGATTGTTAAAATTTGGAGGATTGTTGTTGAAGGGGCGGTTCAGAAATGAACCATTTGATTGAAAACGATTAGGTAGGTTTGAAAAATTGTTTTGAGAATTTTGAGGTTGCCTCCACCTAAGGTTTGGGTGACTTTTCCATGATGGATTATAGGTGTCACCAAGACTATTTTTCTCGGGTTTGAAAGTGAACCACTTACCTCCCGTTTTGTCGGTACGCGAGGATGCATAATCAACAAAAGCTTGCTCGGGATTTTCCATGCAATATTAATTGAGTGTCGTGGAGACCACTACAAATCGCACAAGAATAAGCAATTTTGTTCACTTGAATGGATGGTTTAGGAGCAAGATAAGCTTCCATCAAGCGTTGGACTTGATTTTCAAGCTCAATGAGATGACAGTCAGATGTATTTGGGACATCATGAGGCAAAGAGATTGCCTTGATCGGTTTAGCGAAGTCTCTTGGGTCATTACAACTTTCGTTGTCATAGAGAGCGAGGTCCTCTATAAGTGCCCAAGATTCCTCGCATTTTTTCACTATCGCATACCCATAAATTAAAAAAAAAAAAAATTAAAAGAATGATCGATGGATCGCCTTGTGGGATGTCAAAAATATTGGACTTGGAGCCAAAGATCGATACCATGATGAGGGACTTTTTGAATTACGTCATTAAAACGAGTCCATGCTTCAGAGAGAGATTCACCTTGATGTTGTTGGAACATCAAGATGTCATTTTGGAGTTTAGAAGTCCTTCGAAAGAATTAAGCAAGGAAACGGGTAGTGAGATCCTCCTAAGTGGAGATGGATCCGACGGGAATACGTTCAAGCCAATTGCTAACTTGGTCGTGAAAGGAAAATTAAAATAAACACAGTCGCATTCTTTCCCTATTTTCAACATTAAGATCAAGAGAGTCAACAGCTTTGAGAAAATCCTTAAGATGTTGATTTGGATCCTTGGACTGAAGTCCGTGGAATGAACATCTATTTTACACCAATCAGATGGTGTCGGATCATAGAGGCACCACAATGTTCCTATCGGGGAGCTCAATGGTGTTTCGATAGCCCTCATGGCTAGGTCAAGAATAATCTCCTAGAGTATAGTAGTTATACAATACTAGTTAAAGAATTCGAAACATAAACAATATTGCACCAAGACTAAACCAAAGTGTTTTTAAGAAGTAAATTGATTTATAAGATGGGTTCAAACTAAAATAAACATCTACTAAGTCTCGTCCCTTAATTCCTATCTCAATCGGATGTGGTCTTACTTTTCATTTTTCCAATCCGAGACGTAAAAGTCAATTTTCTGATTTTAGTCATTTTCAAGAGAGCATAAATCCTAAACCATAAAAGATATAGACATGAGGATTTCACCTCTGGAAAGGCCTTGAAGTCTACTTTCCAGAACATCAAGCCTCATATTCCAATTGTTTACCTATTTTTAGAAAAGGACAATTTACTATCGCTAACTCAAAACAGAAAACTACCGTTTGCAGAATTTAGCCATGATCACCGGACCATATATCTCAGTTTATAAAAGATATAAAGGTGAGGTTTTCACCCCTGGAAAACCACATGAATCTAGTTTTCAAACATTAAGCCAATCATTCAACTCATTTACCAATCAACGGGAAATCAACTTTTACTAACCGAAGGTCAAACCATATTTTTAACTGAATTTCTCAGTTTTGCCGTTTTAGTCATAAATCCTAAAATAAAATAGAAATGAATGTGAGGCCAAGTGATGGAGCTTCTATAAGATGTATAGCATTGACCCAAGCTTTAAAACCTTAACTTTTAGTTAAAATACCCTGACATTAACATGATTTCTAATCGAAGGTCCAGAATTGACCCATGTTCGTATTTTGACCATATCTCCCTCATACGGAGGAATTGGTTGAGCATCCAACTATTTCATAATGATAAGACCTATATATATTCACCCATAAAATTCTCTCACAAGATCCAGGCCAAAATTTTGGAGAACAAGCTCCGTTTACCTGCTGTCCCAAAACAGTCTACTAAATCCTATTCTAAATCGACCCATAACCCCTCTAAATCCTCAACTAATTCATCACAAGGCCACTAATCATCAAAGTACACTATCTAACAAACATTTTTCCTCATTTACACCAATTAATCAAGATCATCCATAATCAATGCTTGCATGATCATAATAATCAAGCATCAAGCACATGCATTAACTAGAAAATCAAAACAATAAAGAGGTGTTTGAGGAAGCACTTATAACTTACAATGAGATGCTTTAAAAAGATCAAACACAACCCTAGAGGGTGTTGTGTTGGGCTGCCGAAACCAAAAGGGGAAAACCAAAGAAAACCAAACTCTTTGATATACCCCAAACTTTCTAAATCAAAGATTTATAACTTCATGCATGGTGATTTTTAGTAATTGGAATGGGTTTAGGATAATATTAGGGATGATTTGGTGTCAAATGGGATGGTTTTTATAGAGTTTTAAAGATGGTGGCGGTGGTTTTGGTGAGTCTGCCGTCGACAATAGGGAGGAGAGGGACAAAGAATACGGTTGATCTTCTAAATCTTAGGAGGGTGTGTTTTTAATTGGGAAAAGGGTATTTATATAGGGATAGATATTAGTTAACAAAAAAAATATAAAAGGGATGTGGGTTATGTTGTGGTTCGGCCAGATTTTTGAGGGGGAAGGGAGTGGGCTTTGGTCCATTCCTACTTAACTACTAATACTCTTAAATCTCGGGCCCTAAAACCTTTCCTAGCATGATACTTTTTCCTAAAACGCGATTTTCGTCTAGGTGCAATATAAAACACGAGAAAAACAAAAAATACAAAAATAAAAATAATTTGGCACTCAAGGCCCGTATACGGAGTCATTGGTATCTCGGTCGTTTAAAAAAATGGATAATCTTCAATTGTAAGATTCGTGAGGGTTTTAAAATTGATGATTACAATGAAAATCGATTAAGAAAATAAAATGAATGATTAAAAATTTAAGATTTAATTATAAATTTAAATTAAGTAATGACCTTAAATACGAGGTTTTAAATTTAATATATTTTTCACAATTAAAATACAGGATCCGTTAATTTCTCGATCGGTAACGATTAAAGATAAAATATAGAATTCGCGAAAGAATTTAATGACGATTTTAATAAAAATGAACTAAAATAATAAAATGAATTATTTAAACTTTAAGGAATAATTATTATTTCAAAAGAAGTAGTGACCTTAAATACGGGGTTTTACACCTCTGCACGCTCAAGATCACTCGCATCCATAGAGCGTCCCCAAGCCTCTCTAGACATCCTAGCCTCAGTCTCTATGAGTCTAGCAGTACGTGCAAGTGCACGCCTATCCCTAAACAATATGTTGAGCCGACCAGCCAATAGCTGTCGCCCAGACTGCTTATCGTCTAACCTCATATAAATCTCATATGTGTCCTACCTAACCCTAGTCTAAAACGCTATCATATGTCGACCCAACTCTGTGTCAGTACTAACTGGTGCCCCTGCAGGGTCTCAACTATCTCATCCCATGAGTCTGTGATCCCATATCCAACATCTCTCTCCGGATCACCCCTGATCTCCCTATCCATGGCGGCAAAAAAACCATAGTCTGCCCTAAGACGTCCAGCCGGTCTAGCAGCAGCAGCAGACGAGCTCTCTCCGACCTCGTATGCAGGACCAAGAGCAATACCTAACCTCTTTTGAGGCGGTAAGGTAACCTCAGGTCTGTCCTCTCTACAGTTAGTAGAGAGTAAATGTAAAGGTGGTGTCCTTAATGATGGTGTAGTTGGTCTGGTGTGGGAGAGTATGATGAGTGGTGGTAATGGTAGTGAATGGGAAGTAGATGCGGCCTCGACTCTCAGCCAGATCATAGCAGCTCGATAGCCCAACAAACGAATAGGACTAGCAGGTGGTGATGGAGATAACACAGGCACTGGTGATGATACTGGTAGTGATGGAGATGGTATCGGTGGTAGTGGTGGAGAAGGTATATGGGAAAGTGGTTATGACCATGGGGAGAGCGGTGATGATGGTGGAGTAGATATAGCGAGAAGTCTGGCAACCTCTGCATCAGACCATACTGGTGTAGGCACTGGAGCTGGAATAGAAATCCTAGCTGTCACATGATATGCAGGGTCTGGTGGTGGTGTGGCTGCAGACTCATCTGTCTTGAACGACTCTGTCTCCTCCGCAGATGAGGCCTGATCAACAGCTGGTAAAGCAACAACCACAGAGTCGGCAGGAGCTGGGTGTTCCTCCTCCTCCTCATCATCATCGGCCTCGATGTCAACCTTATCATCATCTTCATCATCCTCTGATGACTCATCCTCGTCATCGCCATCATCTCCTCCGTCGGCAGGATAATCGACAGGATCCTCCTTAAGGTCCTCGTCGTCATCCTTCTCCGGGTTCGCCCCAGGATCGGACTCCGGAACATAATTTGGTGACTGAGCAGTGGGTGAGGCAGCAGCAGGCAGTGGCTGCTCCTCAGCTAGAAATAGCTCATCCTCCTGTGACATATACTCAGGATATACCAGCTCTGGGATAAAATCTAGTAGGGGTGGTGAATGTGGCTCCTCGGGGCCAGGTATGTAGTCTGGTGATGGTGGGGCCTATAAGGCGACCTGCATATATGGGTCATCTAGCATCCAGGGCAGTCCCTCATGCTCAGGTCCAACAACTCCTGGTGATCCAATGTCTGATAAGTCCTCAAACGGATTAGATATCTCCATGTGTGTGACCCCTGATTCATCTGAATCTGGCATGACTGTATCTAAAAATCCAAAATAGCTTATATTAGTATTTAATATAAGACTCTTAGAGTAATATACATTTATATCATAACATGTATATCAATCAAGAATGCATCTTGTCCAACCAACTAATGCAACAACTAGTGTATGCATGAATGTATGCACGTATGTATGTCCCGTGTAAACCCCTTTTTATGAATGCAATGTTTAAAAACGGTTATAGTCTAGCAAAAAAATTTGACCTGGTTCTCTATAACCTTGGCTCTTGATACCAATTTGTAACACCCCCAAATTGGGTCACAGCGGAATAAGGGTTTGGGGCGTGTTACTTCATAGATCAATAACACAAGATATATATATAACGACCAAAAAGTCATTTAAAACCGATACATTGGATTTAACAAAGTATTTGTTACATAAGCCCGAAGCTTCACTTGTTCACTTGTTCAAATTACAAAGATTTCAAGCCCATAACAGATATACAAAATGTAATGCGACAAAATCTTTAATGCATGATATCCAAATCAAAACCACCAATGTATCCCTTGCACCTCGTGCTTATTGACCTCCTGAAAAACATTGCTTTAAAACGTCAACAATAATGTTGGTAAATTCATAGGTTTGATATACAGTATATTGTAGGACAACAAGATTTCCCAAGTGTATGATAATGCAACAGATGCAGACATCATATAAATGTAATTATGTTGCCCTAAGCTTATGACACTGAAGCTCGACATAAATGAATACCATATAAATGGCCTACATTGCCCGTGATGATGTTCTAACCCACAACATCATATATTCAAAATGGTATACATTCGTTTGCCCAGTGATAGCTAATCACCAGAACGGGGATGTCAATCCTAATAGATCTATTCATAACATTCACGCTTACAATCCAGTAACTGACAGTTCATGATAATGGGCTCAACTAGGGTTATGGCTACTTAGGTAACAGGTAATCATAATATAAAACTTATCCACTTATGTCCAATTATATAACAGTGCATGTTTCTCACCCCAAAAAACTTATAAAATAAATCATGTAAAACGTGGGGCTATGAACTCACCTTGAGTGAGCGAATATCAAGTGTATCACAGAAAATGCGTCACGGTAATGATCGAGTGCAACCTAATCCAATATAGGTCGTATAATTACTAATCACATTGGGTAACTACTACCATATATAATTCTATATAGCTAATCACCATCTAATTGTTTTAGTGAAATCATATTTATAAAGTTAAAACGTTTATAAATATACCTTTGGTAAAAATGACATAACTTTCACGTTTCAAGTCCGTTTCTTGCGTTTCTTATGTCCACACTTTCTTATTAAGACGAGTTATTAAAATTTGACATTTTTGTATTTCATGTCCTCTGGCGAACAATACTTTTTACTCTTCACACCAGTTATAAAGTTATTTTTAAAGTTTTAGTTGTCGTAAAACCCGTAAATGTAATAACTTATTCGTTTTAAACTCGATTTTAGCGATTCCTTCGAGCACATCTTTGTTATTAAAAGTTCTATCATATTAATGATGTTTTCAAAATGTATAAATCTGAGATGAACAGTAAATTTTACAAAAGTATTTTTATACATTTAAGTATATAAACTCGCGTAATTCATAACTCCTTCATTATAAATTGAAAATTATGATTCTTATCATTTTGGAATTCTAAAAATATGTGTGATCTGAGAAAAATAATAAACCTTACATATCAGTAGTATTTTATAATTTGTTTTTATAAAATATCTTTT
>BQNB010130337.1:7788-18959 GCA_026074375.1 Tanacetum coccineum
ATTTTGAAGAATTATCGGATAAGAAGGTAAAGAGAATAAGAATTAAATGAATAAGAGGATAGAGAAGAGTATTTATATATTTTTCAAATAAAACATAAGAAATAAGAAAAAATATTTTTGATAATCGAAAGTCAAAAGTACACGGTAGCTCTCTAGAAAACGCACAAAGAAGCGGAGGAGCGGGTAAGCGCGAAGCTTTTTAAAAACGTTCTCATTTCGGGTCGAAGTTAGATAGCTCGTAAAGTAATATTTGGAAACTAAATAGGCTAGTAACGCCCAATTACCATGGAAATCCCATCAAGGGTCTATATGGCCGGCCACTTGGCTAGTATAAGTACCCCTCTTCACACCTCAGAGAGGGTTGGTTGTTCACTTTCTCAATTTTGCATAATCTAATATTCCCTCTTTTCTTTATCTCTCTAGAAGTGTTCATCCCTCATTTCTCTTTCTAGTTCTTCATACATTTGATTGTGAGTTTAGATAATATAGTATTCTTCAATTGGTATCAAAAGCCATAGAGTGATATAGTTTGGTTTATGTGCGTTATTCTTTTCATGTCTAGAGAAAAGCGTGCGTTTGGTTAGAACAAATAAACAAAAGATTTCATCTTATTGAGGTTTAAATACCATAAAGATTAGTACTTCTATTTATCTATCTAGTATACAGCTAGTTTAAAAAGCATAACTTTTAAAACATCAAAATTCTTCATCGTTTTAATCATTTTTGGTTCAAACTTGTTTTTGTGAACAAAATCTTAATCCGGAAATTTTTATGTTAAAAATCTTAAAGTTTTTGTTTTTATGCTTCTACTAGGGTTAGAATAGCTAGTTGTACAAGAAAATTTAAGTAAAAACGTCAAAATTTGTGTTTTTAAGTGATTTGATGTGTTTGAAGACGGCTTTTTATACCCACTGTTTGAATTCAGCGATTTATACGTAATGTATTCGGCAATTTTAATACGTGTTTTATTCGCGGCGATTTATACTTGTTGAATCCGGTGAATTATACGTTTGTGTATACAGGCGATTTAAAAGTGTGCAGTTACGGCGATTATACGTGGTGTCAAAGTTGCGGTTTATACGTTTATGGATTCGCGATTTATACTTGTGAACTCCACGATTTATACGTGGTCAAATCTAGCGATTATACTTGAGTGAAATCCAGCGATTTATACATCACCAGAATCCAGTGATTTATACATCTATTAAATCCGGCGATTTATACCTGTCTTTTAACCGGAAAATTATACATCTTTCTTAGGGCGAATAATACATTACACTTGGGTGATTTATAATCTTACCTTAGGAGATTTATACCTTATTGCCTTGGGGATTTATACGGTTTTTCTGTGATTTGTAAAATCCCGGTGAAGTATCAATATTTTCTCGTTTTATCAAGAATTGTAAAATCCCGTGTAATCTTAAGACTAAGTCACTTAAAACAAACTACAATTTAACACAACAACCTCTAATCACTAAACGATAACAAAGTTATCGTATTCTCATCTTATCACGTTTAAAGTCAAACATGGATCCAATAATTCACTTGGACAAAAGAATACTCTTGTTGAGTACTAAGAAAACTCTCTGTGCTAAAAAATGTCCACCAATTTTGACAAAAGAACCTGTATGATTCTTAGAAAAGTAGAATGGAACTTTACATGCAAAATAGAGAGAACAAAAGAATTACACTTGAATTAGTTGAAAATGGTCCACTCATTTGGCCTACGATTGAAGAAAATGAGGTGACCAAGACAAAGAAATATGCTAAATTATTTGCTATAGAGAAAATTCAAGCTGATTGTGATATGAAGGAAACTAATATCATTCTTCAAGGTCTACCAGCTGATATCTATTCACTTGCTAATCATTACAGAGTTGCCAAGGATCTATGGGAAGTTTTCCCACTAGTTTAATCCATTACACAACTATAATCTTTACCAATAAGCAAGAAATAAGAAGAAATCTTAGAGAGAGAAAGTAGAGAGAGAAACAAAGAGAAATATTATAATTAAAGGGTTTTTTGGAGGATTACAAGTAAAATAGAAATGTAAACCAACACCCTACCACCAAGTGTGGTGAAGGATATTTAATATACCCAAGCCTTTCTAGTTGGCTCATGGGCTTTCTTAACAGTGTCGGGCTTAAGGCTTAAACTTTGGACTTTGAGCCTAAAACACGGACAATATTAGATCACAATCCAAGCCCGTTGAACCTGACTAGCCTATTACAATACAAGACCTATTTTGACTTTCTAAGACCGATAACATTCTTGTTTGACTTAATATAATTAAGGCTAACAATCTCCCCCAATGTTGAGGTCTCTTTCTTCTTCAAACTTCTCTGTTATCACCGATGACATGAAGGATATGACGTTTAAACGATTATGCTTTGGCCTTGTTTATGGTCTTGTCTGTTGTAATGGCTTTTTGTTTCATTCATTGCTTTGTGATCTTGATTTTGAGCCTTTAATCTTTGACTTTGAGTTCTTGATATTGTTGTCTGTGCAACATCTCCTTGACTTAAATCATCTTGATTTGACTTCCTAGATCAAACTTGGGGCTCATTAGATCCAAACATGCTCATACTTGTTACATCTTCTTTGACATATGATTATAAGTTCTAAACAATCTCCTAATTGATGATTCTTTATTTGACTTTGAGGCTCTTTGATGGTGGAGAAGATTAGAATCAACTATCTTAACGTGTGAATTTTGGATTGATTATGAAAGCTTGAGTATGACATGTGTTATGAATCCGACTTCGCTGAAGTAGACTGCAACACCGTCGTCATATCCTGAATAAAACAGCAAGAAATAAAAGATGAATATGGGCTTTATCATTCATCTTGACTAGAGTTCGATGCATTAACCTCCGGTACCACTTTATTAGTATAAATACTATACCTGTGATCAGGTAGATTCAAAGAATCTCCTTGACAGGGTTTCCAGCTCAAAGCCTAGGATCTTCTAATACAGATGTATTAGATTCACCATGTTGGCTCATGCGTAGGACTCTTTGTTACAGCATGTGAACTTTATGGTGTTCAACAAGTGTATTTTGACATTGTGTCCTAATGAGATTTATACTTTGATCTCTTCTGGCTCTAGACTCGATTTGTGCACTTTTGGTTTTAGTAATCGGAGGCTGGAGCAGACTGCCACCTATTCAATATGAACAATCTCGGAGTGAGATGTCAATAGATAACGTGTGTATCTCCATGACAAATGAGACAAGTTTCTTTTGAGAGAAACCCGAATGGCTGGGAAGGGTTGTGCATTGCATCACTGGGTCCATGACGACTTTCTTCAATATCAACAATCATCATTGTGATTTTGATAGATTATGTATTGACCCGGTTTCTTCTGCTAAGTGTTTGGAGTGGCTTCATTCTTTTCACCCTATATCCATAATTTCTTTATTCATGTCTTCACCCGTTCAATGCTGACCAAGACGCATTACTTACCAAACCTTGTTGTTATGTTCCAAGTGTTAGCTCATCATATTCGGCATTTTTCCCTATTCAACATTCATCACCAATCATACATTAAGGACTTGCTACTTCTATACTATGGATGTCCTATGGGTAGATCCCCCAGTTCTTGTTGAATCGTAGGACTTATACCTAACCTAACCACCTTATGACTTCAGAATCGTCGTGAAATTAATAGGTTATGTTGTGGGTATAAAGATTCGAAACCATAAACCATTTATACTGACATTTTATTTTTCAAATACTCCCCCTACACATGTGCTCCGAGATTCGAAATTGTTTAGCACATGAAGGAAAGAGTTTTCTACTTAGAGTCTTAAAGATCACATTCGTCTATAACATATTTTAATCACATTTCTCACCCTTAGTTTTAAATAATAAAACCTTAGTATTTTAAATACCAATTGATTAAAATTTTGACATGAAAATTCCATGGGGAGAAAAATTATAACCAACGATATTGTAAATGAAATTCTAGATTCCGTATAGCTCCCTTCAACAGTAATAATGTGGGATACCATATTTTTTAAACTTGACATTGGAATGAAAAATGATATGACACCACAACATATGTTAAAGACGGAGTGAGATGCCATAGTGAACAATGTATATTATTAATTGACATTATAAGTTCCACATTTTAATTTCACAAAATATTTTTGCTTACATAAAATTGACATTTATGAGATGTACCCAACACATTTAAAGACTAGTTTTTAAAAAGCTCCCCTCACAGAAAATTTATACGAGGGAAGTGAGTGTTGAACACACAATTAACAAATACCACTTTTTATTAGAAAAATACACAAATTATATTGTAGAACAATTTTGACATTGAAAGTTCTTTTTGAAAAATTGTGTTCAACGATTTTAAAAACATGATAAAAGACTTCTCTTCTATTTTAGAGTAAGCGCACTGAGCGTACACTACCGTATTACATCAGACCTAGGTTATTTACTGAATGTACAAAGTCATTAGAAAAATTTTAGAAATGACCATGTTTTTGAAAGCATTTAAAACTCCTGATCGAACTTCATTTACTCACGCCGTGTCGATGTTAATCATTTTCTAGGTACGTAAATGTTATCGCTTCCAAGAAGACATGTCCATAAGATTCTTTTTTGGTATTTTTGAAATTTTTCTGATTTATATTTTAGTTTTCTAGTGTTTTAATTTTTTCTATTTTCTTTTTGTGGTTTCAATATTTTGTATTTTCGTTTTTCAAATTTTTTTTTTATAAAAAAAAAATAAAGATAAGAATAAAAAATATATACAAAGTCAAAATTTCCATTAGCATTGACAGTTTTAGCTAGAGTTGAAGAAGGATGAGGTATAATCAAGTTTTGTTGTTGACGTTTATTTGATGCATCAGTAGTAGTGACAGCGGAAGACTTTAAAACAACTTGATTTTCTCCATTGAAATATTCGTCGAACAAAGGACCGAATAGCAAATCCAGCTCATTTGACGTTGTTACTGTCTCAGCTGCTTGATGAACTTCTGTTGACATTGTGGTGCGAGGCTTGAACTATTTTGTACAAACGCCATTTGACATTAAGGTTTGAGGCTTGATCTGTTGTGATCAAATGTCATAATCCTGTATCATCATCAGTGAATCCATTTTGACAATGTTTCTGAGATATCATCTTTCAAGCAACCATACTCTGAGATTTTCTTGTTGACATTACATAATGTACCTGCACTTAAATCAAGACTTTGTTCCTTCTGAACATTGATTGATGTACCTGCACTTACATCCAGAGTTTGTTTGCATTCATGAATATGAGGGATATCTACATTTGAACCATGTGGGGGTTCACTGTCAACCTTGCTTGTGCAAGAGTCGAATAACTTTCCTGTAGGAATCCACCTAAGACCAACAGATTCGAAAATTCTACCCGTGGGTTTCCACCTAAGATCATATCTAAGAGATGTTTTCTCATAAACACAGCGGAAGTCTTGAATTAGAGAAAACCTATGGTCCTGTAAAGATTTGTCTACAGGTTTGCTGAGTATGACTCTTTGACTCTACGGGTTTGTTACTGTTTGTGGTCTTATTGGATTGAATCTTAGCACGTGAATTTACTTCCTTCAGAGATTTTTGTATACAAGCATCATGATTTGTATTAAAGACACACTTATGACATGTAAGAACAAACAAAGTTTTTGGAATCTGGAAAAAAGACTAGAACTCTTAGAGTGATCTACTTGGGCACGAAAGCCAGTTTATCGTAACGCACTACTCTTTGTACAGCAAACACTAGATGTTTTATTGTTGCTCCATAGTTTTTGGTTTGCTATCATTAGTAGTGGTTTGAATTCTCGCAGAAGAGGCAACACTAGTTGTTGAGTCCTATCTCTGTCTTGTATCTTTTTCTTATATACATGCTAATAGTGCATTATGACCATGGATCATTTGAAACTAAATCTTTGGCATGTTTCTTAGAACTATACCATATGAGGCTAGGATGCAATCATGTTATCAGGTTTGCAAGGTGGATTCCGTTTTCTTAGCAAATAAATGAGTGACGTTTGACAATTCTTGTTCTCAATCAACTTGGTGGCAAAACCGTTGTTTTGACATTTGAGCCCTTGCAGATTTAAAACGCATTCGGTAGTTTGTCCCTAACAATCTTATTGATTCTTACTGATGGTAACACGGTTCCCCAAGACATGATGTCTTTAATCAATCATATATCTACATTCTATTTCCCTTTAAACTTCCTTAATCATTTTTAAAGAAAGCAATTGCAAAAACCATTTTCCAGAATCAGAGCTTTTAATTCAGCATTATAACAATCAAAGGATACTGTCTTTCTGTAGTCTTAGATCTCCGTGATTTTAATAGAAACATACAAATCATTGTAATGCTGTATCAAAGTCTCATTTTCCTTACGAAATGTGCCACAAAAATTCTAATTCGATGTTCATTGTTTCAAGTACATCAATTTCCTTTTCAATCTTGGCTTTATTACTTGTTTCATTCAAAATTTGACCATGTTGCCCTGATTTTAAAGATTGATTTTGATATTTAAGTTTGAGAGCAATGCAATGTGCTTCCATTCTTGAAAAAATCTTTGAAATTAGGCAAACTGTCTCTTTGAGCAAAATATTTCAGACTCGAGTTATTGTTTTGAGTATTCAGTTTGTTCCTGGTTATCAGGTGATAGAATCAAGCATAAGGACTTTACTTGACATGTTTTCAGGATACTGTCAAACCCACTAACCTCAACCTATGATTTCAGTTTCCCCATTATGATGTTGTCCTATAGTCAAAGATATGCATTCAGCAGTCAATATAATACTCAGCCATTGGCTCTTCGTCATAAATGGGTCTGATATCTGCATCATCAGCATCTGTATCATTCCCTGACCTGCTGCTATCATCTTGCACTGTTGAGTCTGTCCTAATGCTTTCTGTGTCAACCAAATCAGCATCCAATGCTTTACCCGTATCAATCTTACTCTCTTGCGTCTGCATTTGTCTTTTATTCACCCTTCTTTCATACTGTCTTTGATGACGTGTTCTTTCAGCAACGGACTTCTTAACATTAACTCAGGTGTTGAGTAGTGATCTCTGAAGTGTTGAACCTCGAGGTCTGAATGTATTCAACAAAGTACGTGTCTGTCATTTGACTGTCATAATCCAATGTAAACTTTGAATTGATGAACTTCTGGAACTGGTTGTTTACCACCCAAAAGGCTGTCATGGATCCATCTTCTTGAAATTCATCTTTGTCAAGTTGCTTTTGTAGTTGATCTACGTTGAGTAGCATTGTTCTTGTGAAAGTATCAACATCTTGACCAAAGATTGACATGAATGCCCGTAATTGAATCCATGTTTCGATGTGAAGTGCCTTTTTAAGTCATACTATTGAAAGAACTTGAAGGTGTAAATAGAAGAGATCGAAAATATGCATGCATCTTTCTTTTGCTTTTGCCAATCTTGTTTTTGATTGCATGCACATCTTTTTTTTCAGAATTCAAGCTGCATCCTTTACTAATTTGTTGATGCAGTCCCTCTGAATCACTGTCTACTTCTCATAACAAGTGTTTTTGTATGACAACTAAATCAACTTTCAATTGAATCAACATTCAACTGCTGGACATTGGATGTTGAATTATCTTCTGAGTTTGCATCACTTTCTTTTGTATCAATACAAGTGTGGAGATTCGTTGTTGATGAAGAATTAACTCAAGCATGTATTTCCTAAGGGAATCCATGTTAAAGATCATTGCATCGTAAAATGATTGAGCATCATATCTTGTATAATTCTGCATACGCGCTTCTAAATACAGAAATGAAAGCATTTTTCAAACGTGTTCTGAGATTTGTCCAAGAGTAGTCTGCAATCATTCTGAGAAATTATTTTCTTTGTAAGATATTTCTAGTAAATCCAAGTCTTGAGATGAATGTTCGTCGTTGAAGTTAAGCAATGTTACCAAAATCTTGTAAAGTTTCTAGAGAAACTTGAGTTAATGACTGAATGCTCGAAGACTGTTCATGCATTTAATTCTTGAAAAGTTGTCGTCTCTCTTGAACTTTAGAAAGTGAACAAAAGAAACTGTGTTTATTCTGAAGAACTCTTGATTGTTTGAGTTTGCATATTGGGTATTAGAATTTTGACATTAAGAATGATGAAGTTGTTGTAAATGGATATTTGATCTAATTTTTATGAATTGATTTGAATTTTGGTTAAATAATTTAACGTTCACCTATAGGGATTTACAGAAATCTTTGATTAAAACCGAGAAAATAATCGAATCTTTCACGGGATTTTTACAAAATCAAGAAGAAACTGTGAATGAATAATTAATTGACGTTTTTCAAAGTATAATTAAGTTGATTGTGGTTGAATTGGATGTTTGTTAAAGTTCCAAAATTGATTTTCTTTCAGTCCTTCAAAGATTGTTTGTCTTGAGTTTTATTTTGATTAGACAATGATAATTAGATACCCAATTCGGACTCGAAATACCACCTGATGCGCAGATCGACCTAGACAAAACAAGGGTTTTCAATGGGCAAAACGCAGTCTTCTTTAGACAAAACGCAACCAAGAAATGAAATGGACAGAGTCTCCCCTAGGCAAAACTCGCCTTTTGGGTTAGTGTGATAGATTGGTTCTAGCTAGGATTAGAACTCGCCTTTTGGACAAAACACGCGGTAAAGTTCGAAAATTTTTCGCGGGAAATTAGGGTTTCAAAACATAGTTTTCAAATGGACAAAAACGCAATGACTTAGAACAAAAACGCAACTATCTTTGAACGAAAAACGTAAGTCTGTCATGACACAAAACGCAATGTTTTATAAGAAAAAATTGGCAGAGTAACGTTTAGTCAAAACGCAATGATGTTCTTCAAAACGCAACATGTGGAGACAAAACGCAACACACAAAAATATCAAAACGCAGTGACTTGAGAATCAAAACGCAACGACTTGAGATCAAACTAGCGACATTTAATCAAAACTTAACTCAAGAGAACTAAACGCAACTACTTGAGCAAAAGACCAACGAATCTGATCAATACGCAATGACCTGATCAAAACGCAACGATCTAATCAAACGCAATGACTCTGATCAAACGCAACAATCTAATCAAAACTCAACGAGTCTTATCAAAACCGCAACGACGAACACCCCTTCAGAATAAGGCAAAACTTCTAGCCTAGAAAAATCTGTCAAACTTTCATTGTAAGCTACGAAATGATGTAAAACCACCTATTAATGATGTAGAGGAATTGATCTAAGCCCAAAAGTACAAGTCCCTTAAGACTTTTAACACGTAACAAAGATCAAAGTGATTTTTTCTTGCTTTTTCGAACCAAAAAATATAACCACCTAAACCCTAAAACGAAATTTCACCACAAAACAAACACTACACCACCCCTTGGCTAGTTATACCACTTGTTTTTCCCACTATTTTAATTCGCAATACACAACTATAATCTTTTACCAATAAGCAAGAAATAAGAAGACAATCGTTAGAGAGAGAAAGTAGAGATAGAAACAAAGAGAATATAGATAGAGAGGGTATGGAGATTACAAGAAAAAATGAAAATGTAACCAACAAACCCATCACCAAGTGTTGTGAAGGGATATTTATACCTTAGTCTTCTATTTGGCGACATTTGCTTATCTTAAACGCGCTCGGGCTTGCTTAAACTTGGGCTTATGAGCCCGGAAACACAACAATATTAGATCACAATCAAGCCCGTTAACCCGACTCTAATATCATTCTTCAAGGTCTACCATCTGATATCTATTCACTTGTTAATCATCACAGAGTTGCCAAGGATCTATGGGAAATAATTTAACTACTAATGTAGGGTACCTCATTGACAAAGCAGGAAAGGGAGTGTAAACTGTATGATGCATTTGATAAGTTTTCTCACATCAAGGAGGAATCACTTCATCAATATTTATTGAGATTTACTCAGCTGATCAATGACATGAACATTTACAAGATGAATTTGGAGCAATTTCAAGTTAATACCAAGTTCTTAAATAGTCTCCTACCTGAATGGAGTAAGTTTGTGACTGATGTCAAGCTTGTAAAAGATTTGCATACTACCAACTTTGATAAACTTCATGCATATCTTCAACAACACGAGCTCCATGCAAATGAAGTCCGTCTTATGCGTGAACACAATCAAGATCCACTTTCACTAGTTGCTAATCATCAGATGGCACCATCACACTTCAATACTTATTAGTCTTCTTACAACAATCCTTAGTTCCAACAACAGTTTCCACCATCTCAGTCTCGTTAATATGGATCAATTCATCCCACACATCATTACTCCACTACTTATCCATCCATACCTCTTGTAATTACTTATCCATCAACACCGTATCTAAATGCTTACTTATGTACAGTACCTTAAGATGCTTCTCCTCAACCATAATCCATTTCTTAAATTTAATATCAACAAACATATCTTGCTGAATTCCCTCAGATTGACTCTGGCCTTGCAGTTCCTGTGTTTAAGCGAGGAGATAACCCTATTGATGCTGTAGCATATTGGATATCATAACACAATCAAGAGATGGTGTGTAGGCCGATTTCTAGAGAGAGAAAATGGGAAGTTCTAGTGAGAGAAAGACACTTAGTGTGTGTTTGTTATACAATGAACAACCAACCCCTTCCCATGGCTGGAAAGGGGTATAAATACATGTGTTTGGATGCCCTAATAGGCTATGGTATGGGCTTACAAGTGGGTAAAAGACCTGGCCCAATACCATGAGTCATATGCTTACATTTAAACTACGAGCTATGCTATTCTAGACAATATACGAGGTGACCGAGTCTTTTTCTTAAACCTAACAATCTCCCCCTAAGGGAGGTTACCCCTGAAAATACAATTTGAATTCTAGCATTCTAAGTCTTGACCTTCTGGCTTTAGCTCGTAGTCTTTGATTCTTCATTCTTTGAGTTCTTTATACATTATGTAGTGATCCTTGAGCTTTGTTCCTTAGACTTGTGTGATCTTTGAGCATTCTTTGAGATCATCAACCACAGTTCGTCTCTAAATCATCCCTATGGTAGTGTTTCCTCCATGTGATGTTGTGACCTTTGGACTGGCATGCTCATAATTTTATGGATCATGATAGTACTCATCAGAGTTGCGGAAGCTGTGTTATAGGTCTTTCAGTTGTCATGACGTCTTTGATTAGAAAC
>BQNB010130338.1:3861-18958 GCA_026074375.1 Tanacetum coccineum
TGCGATATCCAGTACGGAAGCTGAATATATTGCTATGTCGGGATGTTGTGCTCAAATTCTTTGGATGAGATCACAGCTTACCGACTATGGCCTTGGATTCAATAAAATTCTAATGTACTATGATAGCAAAAGCGCTATTGCCTTAAGCTGCAACAATGTTCAACATTCCAGGTTGAAGCATATAGACATCCGATTTCACTTTATCAAGGAGCATGTTGAGAATGGGGTTATTGAACTTTACTTTGTCAATACAGAGTATCAACAGGCGGACATCTTCACAAAATCCCTCGCAAGAGTAAGAATTGAATTTCTTATCAACAAGCTGGGAATGCGGAGTTTTACGCCAGAAACTCTGAAATAATTGGCAGATGAAGTTGATAAATAGTGGTGGTACCTATTCAAATGTCATGTATCATGTATATCAATATATATTATATATATAATATATATATATATATATTAATATATATAATATATATATATATATATATATTAAAACCCATAAAAACCAAAAAGATTTTTCCTTTTCAGAAATTTTTTATAAAAACAAAATACAAAAATATAAAATCTTCAAAACCAAATAAAGAATTAAAAAATGGAAAAATATAAAAAGATGTAATAATGGCATGTCTTCTGAAAATCAATAACATTTACGGTCTTAGAAATGTCATTCCATAATGATACGAGGCTGTAAATGAAGTTCGAGCAGAAGTTCCAAATGTTTTCAAAATATGCCTCATAAATGCTTAATTGTATATATTAAATACCCAGGATTTTACCAATAAAAGCCAAGAAAACATGCCAAAAGAATAGAATATGTGTGCTTTTGTGTCTCACTGTGCAGGAAAGGATAATAAAATCAAAAAGAGCAAAAAACCAGTCAAAACCGACAAGAAACAGAAAAGACAAGTTCAAGAGTGAAGAATAGAAGCCAATCTCAAAGCCGGATCAGCCTGACAACAAGGAAAGAAAGTCAAAGCTCAATTATCAAGTGCCAAGGATTAATAATGTCAAGTTTTCAAAGATTAATGGCTCATTTGGATGTTTTAAAAGTTCAAGGGCCAAAGTAATGGAACCACAAGGACTAGAAGTGAAAAGTTTGAAAGTTATTTTACACTACAACTAAGGAAAATGAAACGCAAGGGCTGTTTATGCAATTAGGCCAAAGATTCAAACTTAAACGCGGGGTATGTTTTCTCTATAACCGCTCCAACGAATTTTCCCGCCCAAATTCCCCAAACTAACTCATGTGAAGTGAATCTTGCTTAAATCCTTTTCCCCCGCTTTCTATACTTCATTTACATCGTATTATACCCTTCACCAGTTCACTAGTCCAAACGTGGTCACCCATTGGTCAAATTCTTGCTTAAGTCCACGTGGAAGCTTGCAATTGGCTAGGACACGTCATTAAACTCATCAACAGCTTGAAAAAGATAGAAGCTTCATCTCTTGTCATATCTACATCTTATAAATAGGCTCGTCATAGATTTTGTGGGGAGTTAGTTAGTTTTTAGAGTTCAGTTTTATTTTTGTAATTTTCTCTTTAGTTACTGTTCATTTAAGTCGAATTAAGTTCTTGTTAAATCTTTTCTACTTCTTTGTGCTTATTGTTTACTACTCTTGTACTTTTCATTTTAATCAATCAAGAAGTTTAATTGTTGTTTGTGTTAAATCTCATGTTTAAGCGTTTTTAAGCAATAAGCTTGTAATAAGCTGTTTTTAGCTTATTACATTTTCTTAAGTTCAAAAGTTGTTCAAAACTTGTTAAAAGCTTTCTATATACTGTCTTGGTCCATTAGTGTTCAAAATTGTTCACTTAAATTCAAATTGAACCAATTTTGGAAGCTTATGGAGTAAAAAGCTCATTTAGCTTATTGAGCTTATTGCCTAAAGGTTTAGAGGCAAGGTGCCACATTAGGTTTATATTTTTAAGCCACTCATTCAGAGAGAGTGGCTAGGTCTGAGACTTCTTAAATTTCAGGTTTCAAATTCTGAATTTCATTTCAGCATTTACATTCAGCTTATTTCATGTAGCTTAATCCTTTGTATGTGCTTAATTCTGTTGAATAGTGTTAGTTAGTTTAGATATTCAGAAATTTCAAGTTGACTATAGCTAGAATTACTTAAGTGCTTATTTAGCTTTAAATTCTGTCATTTAGTATTAAAAGCTAGCTGACAAAGTAGCTTAATACTTCTAATAAGCTATAGGTTTTAGAGCTTAAGTAGCTTAAATAGGTTAGTATAAGTAAGAGTAGATATAAGGTTTTAGCATTTGAGCTTTTAATTAGTTTGACAGCTCTCTATAAGGGAGTGTTTGGCATTAGATGTATTTGACTCTTAAAGTCAAAGTGTTCCTATCAAATTTGTTCATTCAGTAGTGTTAGGGTAGTATAGCAAGCTTTAAACAGGTTTTAGAGGGTAGATATTAGAATTACAAAGTTTAGATTGCAAAAGCTCATCATTTGCACCAGGGCAGTTTAAGAATTAAGAGTTTTTAGAATTCAAGTTCATGTTAAGCAATGAGAAGGTAACTTTGTGTTAGTAAGCAGTGATGTACGTGTAATGAGTTAGTTGAATCAGTTTCAAGTAGAGTTTTATCCTGTAAACTTGTTCCTTTCACACTGCATCAGCAAACAATAGCACTTCAAACTGATGCTGCTATAAAATTTTCTAGTTTCCTTTGAATCCTCATTTTTAGTTGCAAAATTAAAACACTTTTTACCTAGGTTAGTTCAAGATAAATAGGAAAGTTCATTGTTAAAATTTTAGTTTTATAAGTCAAGTAATAAGCAGCTTTAGCTTTTTAGAAAAAGCTCTAAACAGTTTTAAACTAGGACTTGTATTGCTTCAGCTTGATTTTCTTGATAAGTTTGTTAAATACTTAGGTAGTTTTTGTTTAAATTCCTTTAGTACACACTTTAAGCTTCACATAGCAACTGTTAGTTTTAATTTTCATCAAGTAATAAGATCAATATAAGCCAAAATTCAAAATCACTTGTTTAACAAGCACTTTCTGTAACAGGAAATCATTTGCTTATTTTCTAGCTTATTCTTTTGTCAAAAGTTAGAAGTGCCTTCATTAATGTTGTTTAGTATAAGCTCCTTAGCAACTTTGTAGTTTTAAGTTTTTGCTAAAAATCACTTTTTCAATAAGCAAAATAAGCTAGCATCGCAGGGTCTGTTTTGTAATTTTCCTAAAGTAGAAGGTCACCCGTTTTCACTGAATTGTAAATTTTCTCAAGTTTGCCCGCCTACCCTTTAGTTTCATTTCTTTCAATTTCTACCCTGTCTTTCTTATAATAATAAAATAGTTTTATATTTTAGAAAATAGTTTTATAAATTAGGGTTTATAGTTTTAATTGAACAAATTAGGGGTTAATTAGCTTATAAAATTTAGGGCTTTTGCTTCATTTTGATTTCTGCACCACTTTAGCACTTTAAAATCATTTTTCTTTATTTTTCTCATTTGAATTGTATTTTCTAGGAATTAAAAGAGATTTTAGTGATTTACTTTTTCTTATATAAATCATAAAAAATAGAAAAATAGTTGAAAAATTAAAATTCTTTTTGCAATAATTTTCTTTTTAAATCTAGTATTTTTGAAAAATAAAAGAAAAATTTTAGTGATAATTTTTAGAAAAAGTTTATTTTTGTTAATTCATTAAACTTTAGAAATTCATAAAAAATTCAAAAATAGTTAAAAAATTCCAATTCTTTTTCCTAAAATTTTCATTTTAAATTTGTGATTTTTAGGTATAAAATTTGTTAAAAGTTGTGCCTTAGATTTTAAATTTCAGTTTTAGCTCGCTTTAATACGTTTTGTGCATTTAAATTTCGATCTAGTTAATTGTGTTTAATTCGTGCTTTTACATTTGTAGTATAACTATCAACAAATCAAAATTCTTTTATCATTCTTAGCTCGAATCCGAATATTCCTAAATTCTCAATTCACGATTTCGTTGGGACACGACCCGAGGAAAAGTACTTCCCGGATAAAAATATACAAATTGTGTTTTCTTTAGTGAGATTTTTACCTTATATTTCTCTTGTAGTGAGAAGTATTTTGGAAAGATTCTTACGAGATTAATTATATACGTATATTAATTTGCACGAATAAATTTTGGCGCCGTTTGCCGGGGAAGTCGTGAACGATTGTTGAAGAATATTCGTTGAAGTAGAGTTTCGAAGATCTTTCTTTGGAAGTTAGTTTGCTATTTTTCTATAAAAATATAAATAGTTTCATTAGTTTCGATTTCCTTATCGAATTGTAAAAAAAAATATAAAAAAACATTTGGATACTAGATCCATCTTAAAACTCATTCCAATAAACCACAAACAAAAGCGTAAGTACTTTGCGAGGTACGACGGACCTTTAAGTTTACAAACTATAGGTGAGTTTAAGGAAAAAAGTGATAGTATTCTCTAAGTAGTCTTGTGGTCGTAAGCTTTTCCGCTTCACTTGTGGTCTCTTAAAGACTTATCGTGAAGCTTGTAATAAACGATTACCAAAAATATTTTTGTTTTCATTCTTAATAAAAACTAAAAAATTTTAATTTTCCCCAAAAAGAATCTTCTCAATCTCAAATCTTTTATGTATTATTCGGAAAAGCTAAAAATATTCCTTCTTATTCCTCTTAGTTTTTTAATCTCCTTTTCTTTATCCTCGTAATGTTTAATTCTCATGGCGCCTAATCGGTCAAAAATCCCGTATGCAATCCAAGAGTGTTCAACTTGTGGAAGTTGGTATACTAAAGAGTGTTGTTCGATAGGAAATCTTAATGTCCAAATCATTGTTCCTGTGCCCGACTCTTCTCAGCATTGTGCGGTGTGTGGAACCCCGGTCGATGGTCCGTATTGTCATGGATGTACTCGTATACGTATGAAATTTGAAAAAGAATTGTTTACATATTGTGTTGATAATGGAGTTTTCCAAAAATTTTAAAGATTATTCGAATCATAAATGACATACCAACGTTTTAATTGCTCCTCGAGAGCAAGCGTTGTTGATCAAGACCCGGTGTGAATATTTTCACAAGATCCTCAACAAATCGATCATAATTGTTGTTTATTATGAGTGCGGTGATTCATTAAATGGGATTTTTTGTCAACAATGCATTTTGAGAATTTTTTGGTAGAAAAGTAGCTCATTTCGGTTAAATTGTTCCACCAAATAAGTCCGTTCATTTCTGAGCCGGAAATCGGAACCGTGTTATAATCAAAATTTTGATCGTTTCCCACATGATTCACTAATTCTTCACAACAATATCTTTGTTGTGAAGAAAATGTGGGGGGATCTCATGAAACTACAAAGTCAGCCGTATGATGGAAACAAGCGTATTTTTATTCTCATTCTTCCGGTTTCAACCAATTTCAAAAACCCCGCAGTTTTCGATGTTATCTAGATCTCCAGTAGCAAGTGATGGAAATGCTTCCATGCTCAAACGGATCTTATAGAAGCTATGCAAACTTCTTGAAGAAGTCATGATCACTGCCTCATATGAAAAGACATTCATGTTATTGCTTTCTGAGGAGAAATTTTCTTGAAGATCAAGCAAGTTGTGGGAAGAAGAGCAAACTTCAAATCTGAGTATATTGCAAGATTGTTGCAAAGTCTTCTTAAGGATTTACAAATCCTTTAATGAATTCAAACCACTCAGGCAAGGAAACTCTTAACCAAATTCAGAAAGATTTTTTTCCCCCAAAAGGAAGAGAAGACATTGCGGAACTGCTCTTGCTGACCGAGGAGAAACTTAAAAAGATAATAATTTAAATGACAGTCAATCTTCAAGAAATGAGAATCCAAGATTTGGAGATCAGGAAGCCTAGCACCTTTTCCAGTGTTTAGAAGAGATAAAAGAATGGATGAATGATTTAGGAATAAGAGAATATCAAAAGGAGGAGATCGATATTGATTATAGAAGAAAATGTGAAGATAAGATTTATGAGCTTAAGGATAAATTCAATGGTCTAAGCATTGAAATTCGGAAAATCATACAAGAAGCAGAAGAGCTTAGAGAGTCTGAAGCTAGAGCTCGAATTCAGAAGATTATCATTGACGATGATGACGATGATTTGGGATTTTATGCGGTTCATCCGAATACGATACACACTCCCGTTTCGCAAAACGTAGAGCCTAAGGATTCACTCATAATGGGAGACGGGCATATTAACACTACTCCGGAAACGGAGACGATTAGTGTTGAGACCCTTGTTTCAAACCCAAGTGAGTCCGATGACTTTAGTTTGGGGGAGTGTAATTTGTTCGACATCGATGATTCCTATTACGAGAAGTCCACGAGTAGACTTGCTCATCTTGCTCTGATTTCGCCGGAAATCGTTGAAGTTTGTGTCGATGACGATGATACCGACGACGATGACGATTATGATGACGATGTTTATGATTGTGTTGATATTGAGGAGGACGGAGGAGAGATTGATCTCGACATTTCTAAGATCGTTGACATTTCTCTTCGGGAGAAATTAGTCGAAAGTTATCTTTTAATTGAAAAGATTAACGCTTTTAGTCTCTCTCCTCCTATTCCGATTTCTCCTATATTTTGCCCCTCCTCTACTATCCCCGTTGTGGATCTTGATTTGCCTTTAGAGGAGGCGGATGTGCCTAGTTTTTCGGATGACTCGATACTACGGGGTATCGAGAGTGACCGTGACTCAGGGGAGGACACTACTTCTATTGATGCTTTACCCCTTGATGACTCGATGATTCTTCCCAAGTACGAGTCATTTACTTTTGATGACGAGCCCGTGATGGCTGAAGTTAATGTTTTTGACGAAATTAACACAAGTGAACTTTCTTACCCGGGTATAGGTGAAAATGTTGTTTTAGATGAAGAGGAAGATACCTTCACATTCACTACCCGATCTTTTCTACCATTTGTCACCTATCCCGAGGTTTTACCCGCATCTTACTCCACGGGGAGTGAAGATAAAGTTTTTAAACCGGGTATTTTTGATGATGAGCTTGAAAGGAAGAGTTCTTTGACTCTTGATGTTTTTGACCCACTCCACCCACCCTTAATGGACTTTCATGTTACCAAAGCATTGTCCGGGTTCACATTTTCTCTCTTGAAACTCTTTTCTAAAAAGTTTTTTGAACCCGGGATCAAAAATGCTACGGTATATCTTTCATACCTAGTTTGGGGAGGTTTCCACCTCTTGGAATTTCTTCATTCCTACTATTATCCTCCATAATGAACCTAGTTTGGGGAAATGAGTCAAGCTAGGGGACTCTATAATAAACAAGCGCTTCGTGGGAGGCACCCCATGCTTATCCTTTTTATCTTCTTTTCTCTTTGCTTCCCCAAGGACAAATCAATTCGGGGACGAGTATAGCTTGTACTTGGTTAACAAAAACTAAGCCGTTTTAAGTCATTTTTGAGCTAACAATGAAAATGATGAGAGGAAGCTTGTTCTCTTTCGTTCTTGTTGGTTGTTTGTGATGTTTGTCTAGGTTTTCCGGATTTTGGAAGATTCATGGTTCAAAATTGTGGAAGAACAAAGCAATGCCCACAATTTCCATTGATGGTCTCCAATCTTCTCTTCATAAAGTGGGAAATCTCTTATCCTTGTCTTTATCGAACTAACATCTATTCTTTTGGCATGACCTTAGAATTTTTGTTTAGATTCCTTTTGACCCTTATTTTTAAACATTGAGGACAATGTTTCATTTTAGTTTGGGGAAGGATATCTTCGATATTGACTTGCACTTCACGCAACCTTGTTTGAATCTTTTTGAATTATCCTTTTTGTGAAAAAAGTGGAAAATTTTAAATTTTTGCTTACAAAAAAAGTCAATAGAAGCTTAGTTTTGGGAATAAAAAAAAAATAACACCCACTTTTTGATTAATTCCGTGGTGAGAACTAGGGTTAATTTTGACTTGACCGGCGTGATACTGCGCCTAGCTACAGCCCCCCCCCCCCCCCCCCACCCCCCCCCCCCCATTCTTTAACCTACCTTTTGTGGGGCAAGCTTTTACAAGTCCTATTGCATTGGATTTTAAAATGTTGAAGAAGCAAGAGTTGATTTAGTTAAATATAAAGTGTATTTGCTTAAGCAAGGGTTTATTGGATAACACTAAAGATGTATATGATTAATTTGTGTCTTTTATTCCCACAAGATCTTAACACATCTAATCATATGTGCTCTTTTTTTATTTACTAGTCAACCAATGTATTTAGAAAAAAAAGTCTCTTACATTTTTGTGAAAATTATTCATTTATTAGTAGTAAGATTTTTGGTTAAATTTATAAGTTGATTTTCTAAGTGAAATTTTTCCTATTCATCAAAAATCATAATTATAAAAAAGAATGCAATATGAAGCATTTCTTAATGCAAAAGCATTATTTTTGTGTCAAATGAAGCATTCGCAAAAATAGAATAATAAAAGATATATATAGTTGTTAATCGTTGGGCGTATCCATGTTGAGAGTGAGACTCGGATGGGGTCGAACTAAGGATTCAAACTTTGTACGTGGAATCAAAGTTGTAGGCTTCATCACTGGGTGAGCGAGGCTAGGTGATGATTGAACTAAGGGACTTTGGATTCTAGGCTTTGTAGGAAAAAGGTCGTTTTTGTGAGAATAACACATACATAGCAGCTGGAGTGGGGTTCGAACCTAAGAACGCCAGTTGTTGTTTTTTAATGCGATATCCTATTTGGGAGAAAGGCCTAAGTAGGGGTTCGAACTAAGAACAACATTCCTATTGAAAAAAAAAATTATAGTATATGGAAAATAAAAGAATGGTTAAAATTTCATTTTCTTAAATCAATTTATAAGTTTTGTTTCCTAATCTCTTTTAGCTTTGAGTCGAGGTTTATCTATGTTATTAACATTTAAGCTCACAAGGCTTTATTATTTAGTGTTACAAGATTACGATGGATTTTAACTATGAAGATATATTGATCTAAGGTTAAGTTGAAAAGGATCGGTGCACAGATTATTAATCATTAATTTATTCTTGGGAGTGAAAAGTTCACAAGTTGTAAGTATAAGAGCTTAACCATTTGGACTTATATTGACAATGATCTTGTTTAATAGCTTTGTTTAGTCTAGTGAAAAGTCAGGGAAGACGAATTTTCCTCTTTTGTGCTCTATTAATCGGGAGTAGCCTATTTCAATGAGCCTAAAAGTTGCAAAATTGCAATGATTGCCATTAATGTGTTTCCATGAGATAAAATGTTGAGAAAAAGCTTAAGATGTTTAAAAAGGTGATTCATAAAAGGTGAAAACAAGGGCATTTTGGAAACTTGTTAGTTTATAAAGTGTACACTTGATAAAATTGCGTGAGGACACGGCAATCCTTTAGTTTGGGGAATTTTGATAAGTGTTAAATTGTATATATTAAATACCCGGGATTTTGCCAATAAAAGCCAAGAAAACATGCCAAAAGAATAGAATATGTGTGCTTTTGTGTCTCACTGTGCAGGAAAGGATAATAAAATCAAAAAGAGCAAAAACGAGCCAAAACCGACAAGAAACGGAAAAGACAAGACAAGAGTGAAGAATAGAAGCCAATCTCAAAGCCGGATCAGCCTGACAACAAGGAAAGAAAGTCAAAGCTCAATTATCAAGTGCCAAGGATTAATAATGTCAAGTTTTCAAAGATTAATGGCTCATTTGGATGTTTTAAAAGTTCAAGGGCCAAAGTTGTCAAAGTGAGAAAGTTGATTATAAAGAGGAAAAAGAAGAATGGAACCACAAGGACTAGAAGTGAAAAGTTTGAAAGTTATTTTACACTACAACTAAGGAAAATGAAACGCAAGGGCTGTTTATGCAATTAGGCCAAAGATTCAAACTTAAACGCGGGGTATGTTTTCTCTATAACCGCTCCAACGAATTTTCCCGCCCAAAATCCCCAACAAACCCAACTTGCTTAAATCCTTTTCCCCGCTCTTCTATACTTCAATTTACCTCGTATTAAACCCTCTCCACTTCACTAGTCCAACGTGGCGTCACCCCATTGGTCAAATTCTTGCTTAAGTCCACGTGGAAGCTTGCAATTGGCTAGGACACGTCATTAAACTCATCAACAGCTTGAAAAAGATAGAAGCTCTCATCCTCTTGTCATCTCTCATCTATAAATAGGCTCGTAATAGAGTTTTGTGGGAGTGAGTTAGTTTTTAGAGTTCAGTTTTATTTTTGTAATTTTCTCTTTAGTTACTGTTCATTTAAGTCGAATTAATTTCTTGTTAAATCTTTTCAACTTCAGTTGTGCTTATTGTTACTACTCTTGTACTTTTCATTTCTAATCAATCAAGCAAGTTTAATTGTGTTTGTGTTTAAATTCTCATGTTTTAAGCCGTTTTTAAGCAATAAGCTTGTAATAAGCTGTTTTAGCTTATTACATTTTCTTAAGATCAAAAGTTGTTCAAAACTTGTTAAAAGCTTTCTATATACTGTCTTGGTCCATTAGTGTTCAAAATTGTTCACTTAAATTCAAATTGAACCAATTTTGGAAGCTTATGGAGTAAAAAGCTCATTTAGCTTATTGAGCTTATTGCCTAAAGGTTTAGAGGCAAGGTGCCAATTAGGTTTATATTTTTAAGCCACTCATTCAGATAGAGTGGCTAGGTCTGAGACTTCTTAAATTTCAGGTTTCAAATTCTGAATTTCATTTCAGCATTTACATTTAGCTTATTTCATGTAGCTTAATCCTTTGTATGTGCTTAATTCTGTTGAATAGTGTTAGTTAGTTTAGATATTCAGAAATTTCAAGTTGACTATAGCTATAATTACTTAAGTGCTTATTTAGCTTTAAATTCTGTCATAGTAGTATAAAGAGCTAGCTGACAAAGTAGCTTAATACTTCTAATAAGCTATAGGTTTTAGAGCTTAAGTAGCTTAAATAGGTTAGTATAAGTAAGAGTAGCTATAAGGTTTTAGCATTTGAGCTTTTAAAATAGATTTTAAGTAAACTGTAGTTTAGACAGTTCTTATTAGGGAGTGTTTGGATTAAGCTGATTTTGACTCTTAAAGTCAAAGAAATTCTGTCAAAACCTTTTACATAGTTGAGTTAGGTCATAATATCAAGATTTAAACAGGTTTTAAGAGTTAGTTTGAAGAATTTAAGAGTTTTGAGTTTAAAAAGCTTGTGTCTGCACCAGGGCAGTTTTAATGTTCAAGTAGTTTTAGAGTTAGGAGATTTAAAGAATTTTAGAGTTAAATTTTAGCTAGTATAGGTTTAGAGACATTTAGAGAAGTGAATACATGAGTTTTAGGTTAAGAATTTAGCCTGCACTTTAGTTTTTTGCCAATTGCATCAGCAACAACAGTTAATACTGTTGTTGCTAGTCACTTTTCTAGTTGTCTTTAAGTTTTTAAAATTAGGAGTTAGAGTTTAGAATTAAATATTTTAGAAGTACCCTAGTAGTTTTACATAAGTCATCATTTAGTTTTCATTTTTAAGCTTTCAGACTAGCTTAATTTTTCTTACAAAAGTGATATGGCAGCAGTTTGAGTTCTAGCTTATTTCTTCTTGATTTCTAAGTTCTAGTTGTTCATTTAAAAATCCTTTTATCTAGGTTTGTTCAAAGTCTAAAGGATAGCTTATTTCCAAAATTTCAGCTTCTAAGGATTAGTAATAAGCTTTTTAGCTTATTAGAATAGCTTAATTTCAAGTAATAATCTGAACCTTGCACTTTTTAATATCAAATTTCTTGTTAAACTTGTATACTCTTAGCTTATTTCTTTCTAGATATCCCTAGTACACAACTTAGATTTCATTTAGCTTATTGTGATTTTCATTTTCATTAAGGAATAAGCTAGAAATAAGCAAAAAATTAGAAACTATAGGAAAACACTAGTTTCTGTAACAGATTTAAAAAGCTTAGTTTTTTAGCTTATTCAGTGGATAAAAGTCAATAGTGTCTTTGTTAAAGTTGTTAAGTATAAGCTCATCAACAACTTTCATGTTTTAAGTTTTAGCTCATTTTCACTTTTTAAATAAGCCAAAAATAAGCCAAATCGTAGGGTTTAATTTGTACTTTCTTAATAGTCTAGGGATACCCGTTTTCACTAGAGTGTAAATTCTAATAAGTTTTCCCGCCTACCCTTTACTTTCTTTATTTGCACTATCTACCCTGTTTTTTTAGGTATAATAAAATAGTTTTAATATTTTTGAAATTAGTTTATTAAAATTAGGTTTTAGTTTTAATTGGTAAAATTAGGGTTCAATTAGGTTATAAAATTTGGGCAATTTTATTCCATTAAATTTCTGCACCTTTTTAGTAGATAAAAAGCATTTTTCTTAATTTTTCCAGTTAAAATTGTATTTTCTAGGAATTAAAATAGATTTTAAGTAATTACTTTTTCTTAAATAAATCATAGAAAATAGAAAAATAGTTGTAAAAATCTAATTCTTTTTGGTAAAATTTTCTTTTTCATTATACTATTTTTGAAAAATAAAAGTAGAATTTTAGTGATAATTTTTAGAAAAAGTTTATTTTAGTTAATTCATTTTTCTTTAGAAATTCATAAAAAATTCAAAAATAGTTAAAAAATTCTAATTCTTTTTCCTAAAATTTTCTTTTTAAATTTGTGATTTTTAGGTATAAAATTTGTTAAAAGTAGTGCCTTCGATTTTAAATTTCAGTTTTAGCTCACGTTTTTAATTTTCGTGCATTAAAGTTTCGTGCTAGTTTATTGTTTTTAGTTTGTGCTATTAAATTTGTAGTGTAATTCAAAATTAAAAAATCCTTTATTCATTCTTGACTTGAATCCAAATTTTTCCCAAATCTCAATTCACGACTTCGTTGGGAAACAACCCGAGAAGAAATACTTCCCGGTTAAAAATATACGTATTGTGTTTTCTTAAGTGAGATTTTATCCTTTTATTTCTCTTGTTTGAGAAGTAATTTGGAAAGAATTTTCACGGGATTAATACTATATATATATAAATTTGACTAGTGCTTTCAACTGAATCAATGCCAAATGGCTTGCTATTATTTAAGATAGCAACCCGGTCTTCATCTTAAAGGCAAGTATTTCAAAAAAAATAAAAAGAGGAAAACTTGACCTCATAACGGGAATTTATTCTCGGGCATGGTCTACTTTATGACCATGCAAAGGCTTGTGATTACTTTGCATGACAACCCGTGCTTCCTATATTCCATGAGTGTACGTGTTAGTGCGCTTATGTGTGAAAATAAGAGAAATCTTATTTACAATTGGTGTTTGTTTTTCATGAATAAAAACATTACTTCTTCAGAAAAAGTTTTTCAACGACATTCGACTCCTCAAACAACGACTATAACTCGTTAAATAGAAAACGGGTCATTGTTTGAGGGGGAGCAAATGTCAAAAATCTTCTTCAAAAGGTCATTTGGTAAAAGGGATAAAGGTTTTAAACAATAACGAAATATCATTCTTTGGAAAAGTTAATTAAATTTAGCCTATGTGTGCCTTACATGTTATCTGTTTATGCTTTGATTGACAATATGTGCATGATTAAGTTGTTAGGTATATTAGTTAAACCTATAGGGACTAAATGTGCCATTGTGATAACTTTGTTATACCTAAGTAAACTTCTATCTAAAAATGGTTAAGATTTGAAAGTTTAGGGGGCGAATGTGTCAAAAACAAAAAAATATATATTTTCTAACACACCACCACCCTCCCCGTTTCATACACACAACACACACTTCATTTTTATTCAAAACCTTCCACTCGATCGCCATCCCTTCAACCTCGATTTGCAAAACAATTCGTGCTTAAGGTATAAAAACAATCATGTTCGTTACATCCTAAAGATCACTCATCTCAAAGCAATTTGTTTTTTACCATGTTTTGATTTCGAAAACCCTAATCTTCAAAATTAGGGCTCTTAAAATTAAAAGTGGCTAAAAACTTAAATTGATAGAGGGGTTTTGTTCATAATTGGGTGTTAATGACACGTTTGTAACAGTTTTTAATTTTGACATCGTTTGAGATTGTTTTGATTAATTCTATATGTCGAGATATGCGTTTTTTGTTTTTTTGTTGAAGTGTCATGTGGGTTTTGTTAAGGTTCAATACTATAAGTGTAAATTGGTTGTGTGAATGAGTTATGATCCATTTATGATGTGTTTGATGATTAGGAACTCATGAAAACTTGAAACGTATGCTCATTGATAAAATGTGTAACGAATCGGTTCTTCAATTTGGCCTAAATGTTCTTGCTTAACTCTTGTTGGCTAAATGAGTGTATATTGAATAGAAAAGACACATGAAATCTCAAATTATAATCTAAAATTGTTAGACCCTTCTGAACTCGCATTTTAATTGTCCACGAATTTGCAACCCTACGTGGTCTCCGAATTTGCAGATAGTAGTAACACACGAATTCGCAGGGAGCATTCAATGTTCGAATTCGCAGGTTGGCGTAGGATACGAATTCGCAGGGAGCCTTTAGAATCCGAATTCGCAGTTTGATGTTGTCGGAACCCAATATATCACTTTCACTTCATTATGATGAACAAGAAAATAAGATGAGATAAAATATGGAAGAAATTTAGAGAGAAGTTAGAGAGAGAAAGTAGAGAGAAAAAGAGTTGGTTAATTCTTGCAAATGAGAAATGAACAAATGAGAATCAACACCATTTTCCATAGTGGAAAATGGTTTAAATACCTTAATGAGCCATGGGCTTTCTAGGTGGGATGGGCTTGGGATTGACTTGGGCTTAGGCCCATTACACATACAATATTAGATTACTAAATAAGCCCTTTACCCGTCTAGCCTATTACAACATATAATTAATTAAGTGACCGAGACCTAATATAATGAACGAACTTCCATTATTCGACTCAATATATTTTGAGGCTAACAGATCTTTGTAAAGGTTTTGAACACAAATCAAACACAAAAATCTAAACACACCACGCCATGGCTCTGATACCAATTGAAGAATATTTGTTAGCTAATAAATAAGCCGAACCAATAAGCTCACAATAAGTTACCACATCAAAAACACTAAAGGAACCAAGATAGAACCATGGCTCTTGATACCAATTGTAGAATACAAGTAATCTAATGAATCAACCAAGAACAATAAGTGAGATGTGGGTTAGATTGTTAGAGAAACTTGGATGGAATGGATGAATG
>BQNB010130339.1:0-11095 GCA_026074375.1 Tanacetum coccineum
ACAGATCTCTTCTGCATGCTTTAAAACCCAATTTTAATGCTCCCAAACAAACGTATATTCTCTGAAACACCCTAGTAGGCAAAGAAGGAGCAGTATTCCTTTCAACTACAATCTTGACAATGGTATTAGGGTTTATAGACTGTAACTCAACAACATAGTCTCTAAGCATATAATACTATAAAACGTGATCTCCTCTAATCTCTCTTTCAGCTTTAGCTTTAGCTCTGAAAGCTTTGCTCATAGATATTTAAACCTCCAGCTCATGTTGGAGCTGGTCTTGAACTACCTTAACTGGGATATCCGGATTATCCCTGACTTGTTTAAATATATTTTCAGACAAGAATTTGTAAGTGCAGTGTTTGATTTCCCTGGATTGAAGGCATGTGTGTCTATCCTTGTGTGTCTTCACCACCCAATTTTGTATGAATTTGTCTTTTCCCGCATACAAGACCCAAGGACAGAGATCCCCTTTATCATATGCATCTAAAAAGAAGAAGATGCTTAACTGTCATCATTGGTACCTGTATTTTTCTTTTTTTTTACTCCTAGTACTTGGGCCACTTGATCCACTAGGCCCAACTTCCATTCCATGATTTGGGCCAGTTGGTCCAGTACCTTGTGACATTGTAAATGCAGGCACTTTTCCTTCACATCTTGCTCTTATCCTGACACTATCATTCTTATAAAGCATCAAATTCCTTCTGCTTTCAATGGAATGCAGGTAGACTATGTCCTTAGCCTCTTTTGGAGTAGTAAATTTCTGGCAAGTGTAAAATGAGTACTTCCACTGACCACTAGCATTTATAACACCTCTCATTTCCGTCCTCAATTCGGCTAACCTTCTCTTCCTGTAATTTCTTTCTTCATCATTACCAGGGTCACTGTCGAAACCATCCGCATTGATGACATCCACGTCCTCTCCTTCTAAAACATCATCCGACACTAGACTAGTGATACCAATGTTGTCAAAAGGAAGATCCATGCTAATACCAAACAAATGGACATCAACATCAGACTCTACAATCTCATTCTCTTCGTCTACTAAAAAATCTTCATATACATCATCATCATCATCTGTACCTGCATCTTCACTAGACTGAACATCATATTCAGTTTCATATGTAGTATCTATTCCTTTATAATCATAGAAGAACTGTCCATCAGTAGGAGCTGATTCATCTTCCTGATCATTACCCTGTTCAGCATCTTCCCTAGAACTGATATAATCTTCAATTACAACATCTTTAACACTAAATTCCTAAGTTCCAACCTCTTACACAATGGGTGCCTCAGTGCTAACCTCTGCCACAATTGGTTCTTGAGTGCTAACATCTGCCACAATGGGTTCTTGAGTGCTAAACTCTGCTAAAATGGGTTCCTGAGTATTACCAACACATGGTTCCTCAGACACAGGGAGCTCAGATTATGTTTCAACTTGGGAAACATTTAGGTTTACATCTGGTTCCTCATTTAATTTCAAGTCCAAGTCATCAACTCCAAATGACTCATCATGACTTAACCCTAAACTGTCCACACCACTCCCCACAACATCAGCAAAGCCTGCCTCTCCATCCAATTTTGTTTCATCAAATGATAGTTGCCTCATTACATCATCTATAACTTGACTAGCAGTTGCTTGTTGTGAGACAAAACTCAGGTTTATGTCACTAAACTGCGATTGTATTGTCAGGAGAACATGGCTTGGTGTGTCAACTCCATGTACACCACTCAACGGTGTATATGAGATGACAAACTCATCAGTGGGAGGGGTTAAAATACAATCAGGCATACACATAGGTGTAATGGACTCACAAACATAATCCTTACAAGGGGTACTTGAATCATGTTGTGGCAAAGAGCTAGATGTGACAGAGTCACAAACAGGTTCCTTAGTGGTTTCACTAGACTCATGCCAAGTCAACAACAACATTTTTTCAGTTTTGTTTGCTGCAATGCTACCTGCAGGCTCATCAGTAATATCTTCTAATGTTTCCCTAAACCGTGGTGCCCTAAGGTAAGAGTCTAAAACGGTAACACCATGTTCTATATAGACCTCAATCAACTTAAATCTCCTAACAAGGGTAGCCAGGCAACGAACATCCTCCTCGCAAGCCAAAGCATACAACCCTTCATCTAGACTGGTGAGTGGTCTAAGATAATTATAAAACATGGGCTTAGATTCACCTGTGTAACCTAATTTAAGAACCATCATGTTCAGCGCAACGACAGTAAACAAATCAATATCGACCATATCAAATATATCGACACGACCACTGACATACATTCGGCCTGGATACCTTTGAAATTTTCCACCATGATGTATTCGAATCGAAAACATATTTGGTGCATTATCTGAAAATCAAAATCAAACCCTAACTTCATAAATCGACAATAAAACAAGTAAAGAACACTACATTTGTAAAAAAATTAACTTTGAGTAAAAGCGCTTCAAATCATTACCATAAGTCGATTCGAGTTGTTCGATGAGTTGCTTGGTGGTGCCCGTCCACTATCGACAGCGGAGCTTCCATCCCGTGTGGTCCACTAACACCATTGCATGTGGGGTTTGATCAAAGAAATAGATTATAGGTATGGTTGTGATACTTACTTGTGGGAGAGTTGGAATATGATTCGGGCGGGAATAATCTTGTGAAATGATAGGGATGAGAGGTGTAAGTGAGGTGAATAGTAAAAATAATAAATGTTGATGTGATAGGAGTGTACACCAAAAAAATTTATAGTTAAGGACCAAGGGTGCACTATAATACTTTTTTTGCGAAATTATAATAGTACCCATCACTAACGAAGCGACTTAACGATCGTTCATCCCTTGGGACCAAACACGCACCAAAATGACCACTTTTAGGACCATTTCTACCTATTTTCAAAATGGAGGACTGAATCCGCAAACAGGGTGGACCTTGGGGACCAACAGTGTAATTTACCCTATTAAACATATAGCACATATCTACCGATTTATTCAGATAAAAAATACCATCGAAATGATCTTTGAATTGCGAACAAAACGAGCCCAATATCAAAATGCTTCTGACATACACACAATTTTAGAAAAATAAATTTTGGATACAATACGACGTCGTATTGTATCGGGCCAAAAAAGTTAGCCCAACAACTAAAGAAAATCGGCCAAAATCAAATTTAAAAAGAAATGTTACAAATCAGCCCCTCAACTTTTAACTATTTACGACTTTTTTATATAATAAACCTTATTTATCAAATATATAGCACATATCTACCGATTCATTCAGATAAAAAAATATCATCAGAAAGATCTTTGAATTGCGAACAAAACGAGCCCAATATTGAAATGCTTCTGACATACGCACAATTTTATAAAAAATGTTGAAGTTTAATATAGATAGGAAAAAAAATAATTACAAAATGTTCCTCAAATTTTAAGTCAGCCCCGCCAAAACGCACGGCCATATTCCCACCGAATATTCTTTCGAAATCGATTCGCAAAAAAATTATGCCCCGCGACAACGCGCGAGTATCTTGCTTATTACCACTAGGCCACATTGGATATAGTTATTACAAGTAGACCTGAATAATTTGTATTATACATCTAAGAGCACATGGTACGAACGTGCGATGCATTTTTTTGCGTTTTGGGCGAAAATGCCATACGAAAATGCCACACACACAACAGAAGTGGCGTTTTCGTGCTTGGCGCCGATGTAGCCAGCCCAAATGGTCCCGGAAAACGCAACACGAAAATGCGAGACACTGTACCATGTCTCGCGTTTTCGTGCTATATATATATATTTTTTTAATTTTTTTTTAAAAAAAAATAGCCGTTGTAAAACAGTAAAAAAAACTAGCCGTTTTTTTGGGGTTTTTCTCTATTTTCACACACTTTAAACACTATAAATACCTTATACTTCTACCATTTTATACCATACTTCCATATAAACTTTCACTTTTTTATATATCACTTCTAATTCTATAAACTTCACTACAATGAATCCCAACCAATGAATAAACCAATACTTCACCGACCTACAAAACCAAATACAAAATACACAATTACCAAATTCTTCGTCTTCGTCTAATCCAAATACTCCGTCATCCACAAACTCCATCAACTCACAAATCCCATCACGCGCCAACTTACAAATCTCAAACCCGTTCGCTAACTTTCAAGTCCCAAACCAAAACCCATTTGTCAATTGTATTCCCGATCAATTTAATTTATGGTTATCACAAACACAAACTTCTCAACAAACCCAACAAACCCAACAAACACAACAATCCCAACAATCCCAATATCCACCACATTCGTCTCAAGAACCACAAGCCGATGAGTGCGGCCCATCAAACAAACTAGGGCGAAAAATATCCTTCGCCAAAAAACAAGTTCGGGAAAATAAAACCGATCGTTCCTTTTGGACCCAAGCCGAGGAAGAACTTTTAACGAAATGTTTCATCGAAATATCCGAAGATCCGAAAAATGGGAGTGACCAAGCGAGAGATACTTTTTGGTACAAAATTCTCGACATGTACAACGAGCAAGCCGAGAAAATTGGTTATAAGGTGCGAAACAAAAATATATTGACGGGTAAGTGGACGCCGATTAATCGAGATGTAACCAAGTTTAACTCGATTTATGACCAAACCAAGCTTCTAAGTGGCGAAAATGAAGAAAATTTGTATGCCCGGGTACTAATTTTGTTTAAAGATCAAACAAACAAGGAATTTACACATAGGAGTGCTTGGCTTTTTTGAGAGATAAATATAAATGGCAAAACCCCGAGTCTACGCAAGCAAGAAGAACCCGAGGACGGGTAACCAAAGAAGAGCCTGAATTATTTGGAGACGATGTTATCCCGCGTCCATCCGAGGCTCTACGAAACTCAAAAGCTCAACGTTCTACAAGCTTATCCACTACTTCCGGTTTACAAAAAGAGCAATTTACCGAATTGATGTGATAAGTGTAAAATACACATATCCGTTAATACCAAAAATGACCCTAAATGACCCAAAACAGACTAAAAATGGCAAAGATATGCTTGTTTTTGTGTTTTGTGTGTGCAGGTACGGATATATCAAAAATCACAAGAAAACTGTCAAAAACGAGCAAACACTGGCACGAGAACGGAAGAGCACAAGAGAAGCCAAAGATTCAAAGCTAAAGCCAAAGAAAGTTAACTCTCAGTCAACTCTTGGTCAACATAAGTCAACCACTAGAAGACAAAAATCCAAAAGTTACAAATCCAGTCCTTTAAGTTTTAGAAACTTACACAATTAGTCCCTAAACCTAAATGGGCCTAATCTTTCCTTTACCCCATACCCGAATCCAAAAGCCCAAAACCCTAAGCCCATCAACCCTTTTATTAAACCACAAGGGTCATTCCTGCCAAAAAATGGAAATCCTTTTACACTACACTTTCATAAAACCAAACACAAGGACTAAATTTGCCATAAGCCCATAGTTTAAATTCACCCCGTTTCAGTTATAAAAAGGGCGCCAAGGGTGTGATACTATTCACCCGTCTTCTCTAAAAGTTACCCATGGTCAAACGATAGGGCAAATCAAAATTGAAGGGTACGAAAGACAATTCAAGGGCTCACTTACACAATGGCAGGGTTAATTAAGTCATATCAAGGCTCCTTATTGGTTCACTCAAGCCATCAAGCCACGTGGCTATGAAGAAAGCACAAGGGATTACTTGGTTTTACTCTTAAAGCACTCACAAAACTAGCACAAGCTGTCACATCAAAGGAATGACAGCTTGGCAATCCGTGTGACTACCACTTGATCAAACGGCTAAGAATCATTATTCAATGATTGATGGAATGGATGGTGATGATTAAATGGAGCATGGGATACAAGCAAAGACCTAGAAGGTTCAAGGACTGGCTATAAAAGCCCTCACTCTCACACACATGAGCTAGTTCTTTTTCACCTTAAAAATTTTCTAGTTTTTTTAGCTTAAATTTTAGTTAATTTCAGTTTAAGCATTTTGTAATTCTCTTTTCAGAAATGTAATGAAGCTTTTCAGTTTAATGAAATTAAGTTTTTCTGTCATCATTCTCTATTTACATTCATAAACTCTCCGTACGTAGAAGCTCTTTTACTTATAAGCTCATATAAGCTCTCTCAAGTCTATAAGCTTGAGATAGAGCTTTTGTAATCAAGTTTTAATCCCTACTTAAGCCTTAAAATCAGAATTAACTCGCTTACCTTGATCCTTTTGGACTTATGAGCTTTTGGGAAGGAGAGCCAGTTAAGGAAGGGCTCTCAAGGACTTATACTGGCTTATTTCAAATAAGCCAGAGCTGTTGATTAAGCTCAATTGAGCCATAGCTTCTGTTTAGCTGAAGTTGAAGGTTAGTTTTCATTTAACTTCTTTTTGTCCTTTAATTCTTAGTTAAATAAGTGCTTATTAGTGTAAACTGCTTAATTGCTTAATATGTTTGCTTATTAGTGCTTATTTACTTTTAATCTAGCTTATTAAGTGTGATTGATCATCTGTGTTAGTTTTTTATAAAATAGATCTTATTATAGCTTATTCTGTCTTAAAATCCATTTAACTAACAAAAAAATTAGTTAGCATAAGCATTAGATTCTAGATTTAGATTATTAATGTTTGATGTTTTATGTTTATTATGGGTAGATTGAAGCTAAATTTGCATCTGGTACTTAAGTTGAGGTTCATTAGATTTTAAAATTCAATAGCTTTTTCATCATCTGTCTTATGTATATAGGGGTGTTTTGATCAATGCACTTTGACCTATAAAAGTCAAATAGATTGTTGGGCAAATTGTTTGGAGTCAGTTTTGTTTTCTGGTTGTTTTATTTCCTTTCACTTTAGACTAGTAGTAATTCAGGTTTTTAAAGTTTAGTTCTCAAAAATAAAAAAATAGAGCTTAATATGTATGTTTCTGCACCAGGGGAGGTTTTGCCTTAAGTTTTGATTGCTTAAAATTGAATCAAGCTTTTTAGGTTTGGTTTGTGCTTGTAGTTTGCTCAAACACACTCAATAGGAGTGAGTTGTGTAGGATTTACCTTCAAGGTAACCTGCACATTGGTTTTGTGGCTTTGCCATTTGAACCAGCAGTACTAACAGCAGTTAGTACTGTTGTTTTTCTCTTTGCCATTTAAGCTAGTTTAAATAGTTTTTAAACCTTTAAATTCAAGTAGGTAGTAGTTTTCATATAGGTTAATATAGATTTAGTCTTGCTTTTCATAAAATAGCTTATTTTCTTAGGTAAACCTAGCTTAAAAGTTCATCAAAAACTCAAAAAGACAAAATAATAGTAGTTAACAAGTAGCTTTTTATTTCTGAATTCTTAAACGGCTCGTATAGGAAGTAGGATTTATAAGTTTAGATTCATAGCTTAATAGTTGCTTAACTAGTTTTCAAAAGCTAGGGTTCTGAATTTGCCTAATGAGCATTTGAGCTTATTGATGTTTGTGTTTTAAGTTTCCTATTGTCTGAAGTTAGAGTTTTTGTCTAGATTTAAGTTGCTTAATGTGTTTTAAACTAAATTAGCTTTTCATTTCTAATTTCCTTACATTATAAGCTGTTAAGGAACATCTTTTGAATTTAGATTCGAGCTTATTTTGAGCTTAATTTAAGCTTTTTGCAAGCTGTTTAGTCAAAACAAGCAAAAGTGAGCTCAAAAGCTCACTTTCTGTAAGTAGGTTTTCAAAAGCTCCTAGAGAGCTTAATTTTGACTTTGAGCTTAGGTTCCATTTATCAAAAGTGCTTATAATTGTGTCCTTTTTAAATTCCAATTTTTAGTTTTTGCAAAAAGTGAAAAATAAAAAAAAAGGTGCAAAAAGGGTGTATACCAGCCTCGAACCCACGACCTCCTGCTTATAGTCCATGCGTGTTAACCATTGTGCTTCATTAGCTCATCCAACCATCCCTTACACCATTTAATCTTTATACTAGATTTCTTTTTCCTTTTTTATTATAAGCCGAAGCTTATATAAGCTTTTTCCCGGCTTATTTGTTAAGCTGTTAGTTTTCTTTTATTTTTCCTTTAATCTTAGTTGCATTTTAGATTTTCCCTGAATTTTTCAAATTTTTCCTTGTATTTTATTAATTTCTAGGATTTTTAGAAGGTCTTATTCTTAGAAAATACATAAAAATAGAAAAAAAAGTTTCATAAAAATACAAAAAAATAGTTTTTAGCATTAGATTAAATACTTTTAGGTTTACATTCAGTAAAATTATTTTTACACCTTTTAGATCTTAATTTCCATTTTTGAGCTTTTATTTTTAACTTTTAAAATAGGAATTTAATTTTAAAAATAGTTAAAAATAGTTTTCTGAATTTTTATGTTATTTTAGACTTTTCTAAGTTTAAAAATCATTTTTCTCAATTTTTAGGACTTAATTTGCTATTTTTTAGGATTTAATTAGATTAAAATAGTTTTAAATTCATAATAAATTCAAAAATAATCAAAAAAATGTTTTTCTTTTTCTTAAAATTTTCTTTTGTCCTAATTTAGGTTTAGAATTTTAGTTTGCATTTTTAGGGGTTAATTTTAGTATATTTGCTTAATTGTCGCGTTTTAGTTGCTCCCGTTAATTTGTTTAAATGTTTAATAGCTTTTAATTGTTCATTTTAATTGTTGCTTTTATTTAGTAGTTATAGATACTCAAAAATATATTTTCTCTCATTCAAATCATAATCCGAGCTAAAACGTGGTTTCAATTTCACAAGTCGTTGGGGAAACGACCCGGGTGATCATACTTCCTGGTTAAATATACGTATTATATATTATATATATATTTTAAGAGTGAATTTTCCTTAGGAAATTTTCTTAATTGCTCTTGTGGTATTATATCGTATATTTTTTCAACATCATGATGCAACAACAAGTATTGTTGGACCTTGAAGCGAAAAAAGAAACAATGGAGAGAGAGCTAGCGGCTAGATTCGCGGTTTGCGAAATTCAAAAAATAAATAAAGAATTGAAGATACTTACTTTCGACACTACAGGGATGAATCCGAGGGGACACGGCGAAGATCGAGGCTTTAAAAGACGCGACCCAAACTAGATATTTGAATTTCTAAATTTTTGTCGTATTTTAAGTTTATGTATTTTTTTTATTTAAGTTTATGTAATGTTTTTTTAATTAAGGAAATTTAAATTTGAATTTTATAAGTTTTTTATATAAATGAATAAAAAAGTGGGTCCCTATAACACTAAAAACTGTGGCATCAACTAGGGAGGGTATTTTTGATGTTATGGAGGGGGGGGGGTTGGTGTTATGGGAAAAAGTGGTGATGTGACACCATTTTTTCCACGGCTTGAGCACGACGACTCGGCACTGTACGCTTTCCTTTCAATAACTTGTTAGCACAACAAGATAGAGTTATAAAATTTGAGGGATTATTTATGTTAGAGAAATGCTAGATCCACACCTATTTTACACATAAAAATTCTACACCCATATGTGTCAAACAAATATAGGTAGTAAAAAAAGAAAAAGAAAATTTGATAGAATGTGATTGGTGCAAGTTACATGCCACATGTGCATGTGGAAATTTTTATGTGAGTTATGAGTGAATCTAGCATTCCTCTTTATGTTATCTGGTTATAGTTATTTGTAATATAATTGAATCCTAAAAGGACTAGAGACATATGGAGTATGGTATATTCGGTATCAGGGACGAAGTTATGACCAAATATGACTAGGTGTACAAATTTTTTTGAACCGTAATATAATAGAGTTATAAAAGTGAATTAAAATGAAGACTTCATTAAGACTAGAAACACATTTCGATGAACTTGGTGCATTTAAGATATATTTGGGAAAAATCAATGTTTTTCAAAAATTAACACTATATCAAAAAATCCATATAGGTGTCCTGAGCACCCACAGGACCCTGACTCCGTCCTTGTTCGACATAGTCCTAAGCCATTATAATCATTAATGAGAATGATACATAAATCAGATCTGTACTCCCTTGTCGGTGCAAATATTCGCATACACGGCATCCGTTAAATAGTTTAACCTGTTTTGGCCTTCACATTCTTTTCTCATTGCGAATTGTGAGTTTCATTGAGTGCATTGATCGCGAAAGCTATATATGCCGCTGAAAGGTTAATGACGTTTACATGTGCAAAGTTTTAGAGCATAATAAACATTATACTAAAATTGACCGGGACATACAGTTTAGCAGTTTACAATATCAATTTTCAACCACAGCTTGTAACAATCCGAAAAAGTGTTGGCACATGCTTTGCTTGTCCTCTTACTTGAGGCGTGGAGCATTTTTGAGCTTTATGAGAGTTTAGCCTCGAGACAAAAAGATTGTTTGGCAACAAGCGGTGAAAAGGATTAAAATCATACGCTATTTTCTCTAAGCTATTTAAATAAACATTTCTAATGCCACTTGTATTTCTTATTACAAACGAGGCATTTAGATCCGGGCGTTGCATCAGTTTTGTTCTTCGGTTAAAAAACTAAACTTTTGAATTCGTTGAGTTGAAGGTACAAAAATCCAGCCCATACATTAGCTTCTGAAAGTGTGTAACAACTTTTCGAATAAAAGAGCTAAACTTATTATATACAGATCTACGTACTCTATTTTCATATTTCCATCGGGTGTCATCAGTCTTCAAAGCTCCATCTTCCGGGCCAAATCTACGTCATCTTCACTGATAAACACATACAACACCACAAAAAGAAGTGAATCATTAGACTAACATATTCATAGCATATTTACAATAAACTAACAAAGTTAAACACAAAAATAAATTAAACAAACAAAATCAATTAGAGAGAATTGCAAAAACGATCTTTGTGGTTTGGCCAAATTGCACATTTGGTCCATCGAGTTTCGAAATTGCAAAAAACGTCTATTTAGTTTCACTTTTGGTCATTGGTCGAACTAAAATGACTGAAATACCCTTGTCTTTAACTATAATAATTTTTTCTTTAGTTTTCCTTCTTATTCTTTTTTCATAAAAGATAAATAAAACAAACTTTATAAAAAAAACCATGGATCTGAACTACATTTATCTCAGCCAAACACCTCAAATATATATCCCACAATTAAATCCATTAAATAAGAACACAAACTTTGTTCTTTTAACCCATTGAATAAG